>JAJGRW010001123.1:1683286-1722965 GCA_025461045.1 Carex parvula
TTTTTGTTACTAATTGTTAAAATTACGAACACGTTTTAGGGTTTAGGTTAGCTTTTTATTTAATTTTTTATTTACGGAAAGTGTTTATTTAGACGACCATAACAAAACGGGTTTGTGGTTTTGGTTACATCTTGAGATCTTAGGGTTAGCTTTTTTTTTTTTTTTTTTTAAAACAATTCGTAATATTTACCAAATTTTTTTTTGTCTGGTGATATTTTGTTTCTTTAGTTTTGGCTTTGCTTAATTGTTGTCTTGAACTAAATTTTTTAGTTTTGTGCTGTGTTGAAGCTAATGTGGTCTTATTTTTGAGTTAAATGATGTTCTGAATTGTGGTGTGCTAATTGTGCTGAGTTTGAACTCTGTGTGTTTGAATAATGCATGAATTTGTGTGATTGTTATTTTGATAGGGTAAGAACCAGTGTGAGTTGCTAAGACCCTCTACACGTTCGGGCTTTTTTAATAGGGAGAATAGGAGGAGACCCAGTGTTTTAAATGTGTTAAATAATATTGTTTTTTTGCCGAGGACCTTCGTTTCTGTTTGGGTTTTTTATTGGTTGATTATGGATAGAATTAGGTTATAATTGTGGTATTAGTCCCTTTCTCAAATGTGGTATGGTTCTTTCTTTGCTGAACTTCTTTTGTTGCTGAGAACCCTTTATCGTTTTTAGATTTGTGCTAATTTGTTGGATTCCTTTTTTTGTTGTTGTTGAATTTTCGCATGTATGAACTATTTTTGTCATGTTGAACTTCAATAATTGTTTTTTGGTTAAATTTAGGTTAAGGTCAGTATTGCAATCATGCCTTAGTAGGGTTTCAGTATGATATGCAATGTTTAGAGTTATAAATTGGGAATTCACTGCATTTTTTGTTTACTGATACAATTTTTTGGTTTAGAGTCTATTGCCAGTTTAGGTAGAATTTTTTTTCATGCACTGTTATTGAATTATGGAAAATTACAATATAACATTTACTGTAACAGACTATGGTGATACCAGATGAGCGAAGCGGTGAGAAGAAACTGGTCAGAACTTCCAGACGACATTCTCCATCTCTTTTCCAAAAAGCTACAAGATATCTCTGATTTCATACGCTTCCGTGCTGTGTGTAAGAGTTGGCAGTTGTCGGCCCTTGTCACAGATCCTCGTGCACCACTCCCCTGGCATCTAGAGTATTCTCACTCAGGTTATTCTGCCAGGATTAATTACGATTCAATTTAACATTCTAATATGTTGAAATTTCTTATCTAGTAACCATTCACCATTTTCGGAATTCATTTCCATTTTATATATCTAAATTTATACCGTGATATGTTTGTTAGGCCTTGCACTGGATTTGCTGAAGTTCTGGCACGATAGACAGTTGTCTTCTAAATGCATTCATGCACCGAAAGACTAAATTGTTTACTTATTGTAATATAGTTTAGTTGTTGATCCTTACTGATTGGTTAGTTGATTGCCTAATCATGAATGTGTAATTCTTCTTACACGCAATTCATGATTAGGCAATCAACTAACCAATCAGTTAAAATGTGGTCAATACGTACTAAACAATTAAGTTAAAATTGTATGATACATTTCTTCATATGTACGTTCTGATTTTTTGAGTTGCAACTCTTTGCACATTTGAAACATGAGTAATGAGCTACACACAAATTAAATGAATATTAAATTTATGTTGTTATGTGTGACAATAAGTGTTGGTTACAATGAATTATTAGTTATCATACAAATGCAAACACCATGAATTAATGGAAATTGTTGCATGATAAGATCCTTCAAGTAGAATATAAAAAAACAACAACGAACTAAACTGATTTATGTTATCTTAGAATAAGTTCTTAGCTCCTCAAAATTAATTGCTAAATAAAATAAACAGAGAGATCATATAATGTGAAACAAAATCATTGAATTGAAGAACAAAATATAATATATAAATATGATATTAGAGGATAATCAAAATTAACAAATTTTTTTGGCATGAATGAAACTACTATAGCCGGCGTTGTAAATGTAAATCTCATGTTTTTTTGTTATCTAGTATTTACTCTGAAAACACTCATAGATGTAAAAAATTACATATAATTTACAAAATTAAAGTTGATGGACATAATTACTTAAAAAGATTATATGATTATGCAAGAAGATGCTTTTCTGAAATTGGGTTTTCGCTCCAGCAAGCTAGTTGTCACGATGCCTCTGCTTTATCAAAACATTATGACCATGCATCTTTTCTTTTTTTTTGAAATGCTTAGTAGAAGCTACTAAGTTAAAGTTACATCATATAGTTTGCATCAATCAGCTCAGATTTACAAAAACAACATTCATAGTAAGGTACCCTTGCAGTATTAAAATCCCGTTCAGCCTATTCCTGTTTTTGGTGTAGTACCCCTGCAATATTTCAACCAAAGGCCCCCCTCTTCGTGGATCCTGTCAGCTAGCACTACCGGGGGAAGACTTTTACCCCGGAATATCATCTCGTTTCGTTGCCTCCAGAGCATCCATAGCACACACAAGAATCGCGAAGTCCACTTGCTTTTGTTGACAGCCTTAGGAATACTGTCCTTTGATTTCTCCCAGGTATCTTCAATCGTGTGACCTCTAAACATAAGTTTGAAGCCCACCTTGTCAGCTATGTGGTGCCATACCCGTTGGGCATATGGGCAAGATATAAACAGGTGGTTTGCAGTCTCAAGGTCACATGTGTTGAACATCACACATTTCCCCTCACAATTCATATATCGTTTGAGCATAACCTCATGAGTAAGTACTTTATCCTGTAGCAACAACACCATGAATAATCTAACCTTGGCAGGAGTTTTGCTGGTCCAGATTGATTTAAATTTGCACTTTATTCTCCCTCCGGTCATGATAGTTCTGTACAGTGAATTTGCCGTATAGGACCCCGAGGCTGTCCAGCGCCAAATGAGCACATCCTCGGCCTGGGAGAAGGGCTCAGTAAGGGTTGCCTGCGGATGGAGTTCCCCCATTATCGGAGCTGCTTCGCACAGTCAAATTTTATTTCCTTTAATGTAACAACGTAAAGAAATGGAAAGACACCCTACAACATTACAAAACCCAAAATAACTCGTACATATATATACTAGGGACTTATATTATGTGAATTTCTATCAAATTTCGGTCCACTAGTTTGGTGTAGTTCGAGCCTTCAAATATTAGGTGTCCGGAGCGGATTTTATGTTTAGTTGCTTGCGTGATTTTAAAATTTGTAGTTATGTATGTTGAAATTTAATTATTTTTTTATATAATTTAGTCTTTTTTATAAGTTATTAAAGAGTCCGGCTAATATGACATCGGTGTCATATGACACCAACTACAAAATTAATTGAATAGACATTAAATGACTAATCCAAACCGTTCAAAATCTATTTATTTTATGAGTGATGCGTTTACATGCAAAACAAAAAATATATTTTCTAGTTATTTTAGTATCAAATCAAGCAGTCAAAAAGTTGAAAAATGAATGTATTAAAATTAACTTAAAAACTCGCACATTTGACCGCTTGACTTGATACTAAATAAATTCTAAAAATTATAAATTTTGCATGTAAATGCACAAATAATGAAATAGATCGGTTTGAACAGTTTGGATTCATTGTTTGAAGTTGATTCGATAGGTTTTGGAGTTGGTGTTATATAGGCTGAAATGATATTAATGTTATACTAGCCGGACTCGTTATTAAATATGTGCTTATATCTTAGAGATTAAATTTTATTTTGTGATTTTATAGACTTAAATTCAAGTTCTGTCTCCTTAACCACTCGGACATATCGACGCAACAGATTTCTACACAAACCCATGTAATTTTGACCTAATTCAAATAGCGAGACTGTTACAAAATTAGTACAACAGCGCAAAACCAGTGGAGCAGGCAAGAGACAACTTGGTGAATAGAAACATCTTAGTAGCCAGAGGAAAAGAAAGCATTCCTGACTGGAGTCAGTACTTTCCAATAGGTAGTCTTTATTCTATTTATTTAAGCTATGGGCATTCGTTCGGAAGAGATAAGGTTGCTAAAGCATTCAACATGATGGTTCAAAGCGGTCTCAGTCTGCCAGTTCCTAGCAAAAGATACTTACGAAACATATGTCAAAGTAATCATACACCATGAGAATAAGTCTTTCATTAATTTGAAGTATCTTCATTTCTAAAATTAATTAATTAGAAATTAGAATTGAAAATCCAACAAAGAATTTACAATTAATAATTTGTGAATGAGAATTTATAATTTTGCCAACGTGAGAATTATTAGAAAGTCATTTTTTTAAGAAAAACTTGCTAATTATGAAATTCTCATACATCCAATTATTTATTAAATTACTACGTTGGAGTTCAAATTAGAATAGAAAAAGTTCAATATTCCGACAATATGAAATTATGTACACAAATGGTCAATACGTACTAAATAGTTAGTTAAAATTCTATTATACACAATTTTTTCCCTATGTTCTGATTGTTTGGTTGCAACTCCTTAATTAGCTCGCATGAGACATGAGTAATGAGCTACACACAAATTAAATGAATAATAAATTTAGTGTTGTTATGTGTGACAATAAGTATTGGTTGCAATGAATTATTAGTTGCTATATATACAAATGTAAATACCATGAATTAATGAAAATTGTTGCATGATAAGGGCCTTCAAGTAGAATATAAAACAACAACAGCAACAACAATAAATTAAACTGATTTATGTTGTCTTAGAGTAAGTTCTTAGCTCCTCAAAATTAATTGCAAAATAAAATAACAAAAGAGATCATATAATGTGAAATAAATTCATTGAATTGAAGAACAAATATAATATATAAATAAGATATTAGAGGATAATCAAAGTTCACAATTTTTTTTACAAATATTTTGTAATGACGATGTACTTTTTCACTGCGATTCCGTACGTATATTGTTCACACATGACTATCGTTTTCAACATTCTAGGATATTTAGGATTACAGTGTTTGATTCGCACATGGCTATGGCTATTGCTAAATTTTCATGAGAATTGTTGATGAAGTGTAAAAAAATGTTTATTGGATTTTTTTGTACTCATTTTATTCCTTTGCTTGTTTTTATCTGTACTTAATTCCAGTCTTTAGAAAGATTATCAAGTAATAATACATATGAATCAGAGAGAAGATAAAAAGAAATTGCTATATTGTTACTATCAAGGGCAGTTTAGGAAATTTTGCAATAAAAAATATAAATTAATCTCAAACGATTTTGAATCTATATTTGAATATTATACAGTACAAATAACACGTTAGATGTATACACCCTTCAACGCAAGATTCAAGGAGAAAAAAGACAAAAAAAAAAAAAAAAACAATCAGCATATCTCTTCACCTAAAGCACCTGTACACAGCACACTAATCCTATTGTAACTGACAACTAAATGTTCTAATGGTTCCGTTAATTTAGATTTTTCACCTTCCTTATTTTTTTATATTTTTAAAAAATTCAATTTCAATATTTGTAATAAAAAAAACTATAAAGTTTAACATTTAATATTTAAATAAATTTAGCTTCATATTTTAGAAATTATTTATGAAGTATTATATTTAAATAAGATACAATAGTAAGTGTTGATTTGGGTGCATATTAATGGTAAGGGAGGGATTTAGGTGTCAAACAAGTTGCTGGGTTTGTTTTTCTTCAGAAAAAATGTAATAATCTTTGCTTGCATTATACAAATAGAAAGCTAAAGAAAATACCTCTTTCATTTGAGTTTATGGATTGAATACTCACCAGTCACCACTATAATAATATTGTTGTCATAAAATTTTTCATTAAATTACAACCATCCGATCAAATCAATCATGAGTATTTATATTATTTTCAGTGTCAAGAAAAAAAAAACCTAGTATTTAATTTCATCAAATCCAGCTTGATTTCTTAAGCTTACCAAGAGACCACAACAGGCTTGACATTTTCATTTTTAATGTTTGTTCAGCCCATTAGGCCCAATTCATCTTTCTTCATGGCTTTGTCTCTCCCCCCACATTGAGATTTGAGAGACACTCCGCGCTGTCAAGTAAGCTGTTCTCGTTCTCACAAAATCAGAGGCGGAGTCAGCATGGACCAGGGGTGGTCAACTGCCTACTCTTGGATTTTGAAAATTACCTATAAATCCGTATAAAATTAGGTCAATGCCTATTCCTACTTCAGTCCATTGCCTACCCCTGCCACAATTCTCTTCTAGTTGTGTCTTGATTCGGTCTTTTTTATGTCAATTTTGAATTTAACAAAAAGGAGTTTTGTTGATTTGGAAAGAAAGTGAACGGAGACTCTTTAGAGAAGAAAGATTATTGGATATTTTTTACTAAATAGACTTGTTGTATTGGTCCATTAAATATAAAAATAGAAATAATTATTGGTTCACAAAGAACTAGGAGTTTTTAGAAATCATTTGAGCCTTAACATTCAATCCAGACCATTGTACCTTGCTATTTAATGATTTTAACATACAGTGAATCCATTTATTTTTAAATTATCACAAAATATAGTGAAAAAATTAATTTTTAACTTGATTTTTTTTACCAAACTGTTTAGAAATAAACAATTCATTTTTAAAAAAGGGTGTTGACAATTTTAATTTTTTATTCGCGGTGCAAGATAAAGAAAGCATACTTTGTTAGGTTAAAAAATAATAATTAAATAAAAAATTTAATTATTTTTTAATAATTATTTTTTTGTCTACTCCTGATAAAAATCCTGGTTACGCCACTTCTCAAAACCGCTTCCTCTCGTGCTCAAATCCACTCCCCGGTGTCTCTCACTCTTATAGTGTCCCCTGTGTGACCGATCTGGTGTCTCTCCTTCACGCATCCAATCTAATACGTCTTCAATTAAATACCCAACTTCCTGGTGTTTTGTAAGCTGACGACTGCTCCCGACATCCCCTCCCGAATTCACCCGCTCTCTCCTGCTAACTCTAGATTTGTAAGGTTTTTCTTTTTCTTTTCTCAGCAGTAATTTGATAGACTGGGTCGTATTAAATGTCATTTTGCATCAATTTAATTTTCAAATGTCATGTTGCATAGGATTCAAGAGTAATCGACTTGATACTTTTACATTCCCTATATGTAGGACACATTAATGTCATTTTGCCAGATGTCAGGGAGGATATTACCCAACAATTCCTGGCCATGTTAATTACAAATAATGCCTATCAGTATTGCATGTGTTTTTTCACATTTACAATCAATTTATAAACTTTCACTCATGTTCAAAACAACGTGTTTTTTTAAAGATGCAGATAAAAAAATAGGTGAATGAGGTTCAGGAAGTCGGATATTTGATTGAAGACGTGTTAGACAAGTTTCTGGAGGATGTCAGTGGAGGTAGATCGGAAGGCCTTAATTCCCAACATACTCAAAGGGATAGGCAAGATGCCCATGGAACTTATTGCCAAACACAATAGTTAGGTAACAAGACAGACAAGATCCAACAGAGTACAACATAAAAGGTATGAAAGAAACTAGTAGTACGTACGTGGCACCTCTATTGAGTAAGAAAGAAATAAAATAAAAATCGTTTGTTTGATTAAGGCAAGATATTATATTGGCTGTAATGAGATCGATATTATATTGGCTGGTTCTGGTTATAATTTTCTAGGCATGTAAAATATTAACAATATAGCAGTTTTTACTGCATATCGGTGATAAGTTTCATGCATGTCAATAAGAATGGATCAAACTAAAATAGCACTAACAGCGATAATATTGTTGATAATTGTAAGATCATATATATAGTACTTAAATAGTAGATTGCACATACAAATCTGGAATAATTAAAAGTAGCAGAAGTTTACAAAAAAAATTTAAATGTTTTTTTAACTTTTTTTATATTCACTTGGTCGCATTAATTGAAAATTAATCACATATAATTTTCTCGTGAAATATGAAGATCTTTTCTATAGTACTTATGACATTTTTGTTCAATTTATACAGTAAAATCAGACCTAAGTATAAAAATTGTAAAATAAATACATGATAATTGTATTTGCTGTGGCAAGAGAAAAATTAGACGAACAGCAACAAATATTATTTAATATGTGAGCATAATCCAAAATGTCATGTCATTTACTTTTTAATCTATATTATTTGCACCCTATTATTTTTTTCTGATTTGGTAGTTTTTCTTTGAAATAATATGTTAGTTGGATTTTCAATAGATTCGATCATTCTTTGACAAATTCAACGCTTTAAAATGATTTTCAATTTATGCTGGTACATGACAAGTGTACATGACATGCGGGTTACAAAATGAAAGGCACAGGGAAGTGGGAACAGAGTTAATTAGACAAACACGAACAAATATCAAGGAAATAAATAAATAAAAAAATAAAATAAAAAAATAATAATAATATTAATAATAAACAATAGATCTAGATCAGTCCGCCCGGCCGCCCCACGTAGCAATTCATTGCTTGTATGTGTCACAGATTTATTTAAACGACAAGAAAAACAGAGTCCAGTATGCGCTGGCAAATTAAATATCTTGATGAATAATTAAAGAGTTATTTTTAATTGAAATAAAAATAAAATACATAATTGTTCAGGATCAAAAACTTCAATTAAAGTTTTGATGTCCATAATGACATTCTTTTTGCAATTCTAATTGCATCGAGTTTCCGGAATCAAACGTTCAAATCGGAGTTTCCTACCAAAACTTATATATGTCCGTTTAAAATTTGAAATAATACATCGATCTTTCATATCTTGATTAATCCCGACAGCGGTGCATCGATATTTCATTATAAAAAAATCGATGACACGTATATATTGTAGACCCTAGTTAATTTACTTTGATATTTTATTACAGAAACAGTAGAAACAGTGATGAAGTGCCGATGTTTTATAACCAATGCACAAAACCCATCCACGCACCATGTAGGTACGCAAAACCAGTGGATCAACGCAGTCACAGGGTGTGTGGATTAAAGGATTCTGTGCATCTACAGGGTACGGAAATATATCTATATATTTTTTAGAAATGGTGTATTCTAAGGTCAGAGTCAGTATTGATTATAAAATATCCGCGCTTCATCAATATTTCTGCAATAAAACATTGAAGTATTATTGTCGGAATTAACTAGAATATAAAACATAAATGCGTCATTAAAATGATTTTTTTGCAATAAAACTTGAATGCATTATTTCAAACTTTAAACGGACATATATAATTTTTGGTAGGAAACTCCGGTAATTGCAACAAGAACATCGTTATCGGTTTCAAAACTTCAGTTAAAGTTTTGGACCCTCAACAATTATGTATTTTTCCTTTTATTTCAACCAAATATAGCCCGTTAATCATTCATCAGGATATTTAATTTGACAATAAATAACATATAAAAATTAAGTACTAATATTTGGAGGTTTTTTCTATTTATTATTGTCATTTTATACAATGATCTGTTAATTAACCATTTTTCAAAAAATAAAAAATACATAGGGCATCCAACCGAAATTTTTTTAGTTACCATCTCAATAATTCGAAATTAAATAACCACCACCTAAAACTCTGAATTTTCAAAGTTACTACCCACACACTCTGGGGGCGCGCACCAAACCTGGCTGGTGCACACTCTGGGAAAGTGCACCAACTTGGTGCTCTAACTGGAGAAGGGCACCAATTTGGTGCCCACCCTGAGGAAGGGCACCAATTTTGTTAGTTGTTATATTTTTGGGACTGTTAATTAGTTGTTATATTAACTTTTATGGTATTGTTTAGATATTAGAGACTTATATTTTGATATTGATGAGGGTTCAACTGCACCATATTTTGTGCTCCAAATTCGTTTCAAATCCTGAACCGCTTATTTCATTCCAGATGATCGGCTCAGATTTTTCTCCGCCTCTGACTCTTTGTTTCCAAAAGTATGTGCTCAATTCTTTCCTTTCCTCTCCAGTGAACAAAATAGGTAGTATTTCCTCTCCAGTGCTAGGAGGTCGCTTCCAATTCCCTCCGATATGATTCTCTCCTGTGAACGAAATAGCCATGCCTCGTTCTCCTTCTCTCAATGAAGAAATTAATTTTTATTTTCTCCAGTGAACCAAATCAGCACTGCATTTGCTCCCTCCACCATGCCTACCAGCGAACCAGCCATGCCTTCAACCTCTGTCGAACCCTCATCACCACTATCTTCATTCTCTGATGTAATCTACTTTCTTTAAGTTCCTATTTAATTTCTTTCAATATGCAAGATAACGAAATTCAAATATCAATCAAACGTTAAAATATGATTAGTTCTGAGAGACTAGGCAGTAGGCACATACATGACTTGCGAGCGAAGAAAACAAGCGGATGTTATGGAGGATGCACATACAGAAGACTAGAGAATATGTGGTCATTTTGAACATATATGACTTGTGGTTATTTTGGAATATGTATAACTTGTGGTTATTTTGGAACTTTTATTAGATATTTTTGTTATTATTTGACATTTCTAAACATGTATGAGTTGTGGTAGACTAGGCAATAGGCACATACATGACTTGCAAGCGAAGAAAACAAGCGGCTATTATGGAGGATGCACATATAGAAGACTAGAGAATGTGTGGTCATTTTTTAACATATATGACTTGTGGTTATCTTGGAATATGTATAACTTATAGTTATTTTGGAACTTCTATTAGATATTTTTGTTAGGGGGAATCGGTTATATACCCATCAAAAGTTTTGAATTTTGATATTTGCCCATATTGTATTCAAATTTGAGGTAAATTTCTAATACAATATGGGCAAATATCCAAATTCAAAACTTTTGATGAGTATATAACCGATTCTCTCTTTTTGTTATTATTTGACATTTCTAAACATGTATGAGTTGTGGTATGCTTTCAATTTAATTCAAACTTGTGGACAAAAAAGTATGTTCTCAGCTTTCAGTTTTATTTGACATGTATGAGTTGTATTAGGACAAAAAAGTATGTTAACACTTTTCAATTCATTTATGTAAATTTTTTGTTGTCAGATGGATTGTGGGCGGTTATTACAAATTTCGGTTGGAATTGGTTGTAGGCTGAAGATAAAGGATCCTTTGTTAAATGAATTTAAAGCTGATCAGTAGCAAAACCTTTGTTAAATGAATTCAAACCTTTATTTATTTATTTTTGCTAAATTTGGCAGTCCTTTTCTTAGTATCGGATGGCCTATACTAGTTTCAGTATTTTTTTGTAACTATTTTCCAGTTTTACCCCTACTGGATTTTTTAATGCCACATTGTCCTTTAGTTATAACGGACAAAGTCGATGCACAAAAAGTTGACAAAATGAGCGTAGATTACAAACAATGCAATAACAAAAAGGGTTAATTTCAATTTCAAAATCTCTATTCTATCATCATGTTTACAAAAGATAATTATCTGAATCTCAACATAACTAAAAAGCAATTTACAATAAAAATAAAAGTCCCTAATTTACTAGTTTCCGCCCACAACACTGCTTGTATGACCTATACTTGTCAGTGCTTTGATGCCCTCTATTCAACTCCAAAAAAAAAATATACAAATCTGGAGCCTTCAATGTGAGCCTGAACCTCTACATGCAATCTAATAGGAGCTCCATCTGCCATGACTGAATCAAAACTCTGCAAAATGTTACAAAACTTAAGGGTTTAGACTATAGTTTCACATTACAAGATTCAGGTTTACCCATTAAGATTATTTGTAGAGATATCTTATAAAGACTATAGTTTCATAAGAGAAAATTAAAAAAAAATATGAAAATAATGAGTTTAGATAGGAGAAAATAAAGACTATAGTTTCTTAAAGTTAACACTTTCTGAATTTCTGTTTAATATGGCTCAGTCCAATTGATTTTTTAGTTATACAATTTGCGAGTCGAGGTAGTATTGTACCAGTAAGATTGGAAAACTGCACTTAGATCAGACTTCATAACGATACACACAAATATTAAGCATATTAAACATGATTTTTACAAAATTCTAGTTCAATTCACTTTTAGACATTATATTTACAAACTCAAAATGTCAAACAATAAGTATGCATCAGAAATAAACTCCAAATTCATTTCGACATCAATTGGTATGCAAGTCAAATAGCAAATTCGACATCAATTGAGCCGTGCACGGTTCTGCCACCTACATAGAAAATTTCGGAGCATCCACTCTACTCCAAGGTGCATGGAACCCTTGGTTCTGCCACCTACATGGTGCGTAGATGGTAATAATAGAAAATTTCAGAAGTAGATAGTAAAGTTAAAATTTTAAAACATTAAGATGGTAACTAATAAATTTTCGGAAAAATAAAATATATATAAATAATGTGTTAGGTAACTGAAAATGCTTATCAATATTCTTAAAGGAAGTCAGTACATGCCTGATATTTTTATTTATATTCTTAACATAGGGAAATTTTATAAAATATTTTTCTTTCAAAAATCATCAAACAAAGTACTCCTTTTCTTATTTTGTTTGAAACTGATGAATATTTTTATTATAAGAAAATGTCACACTTATACTTGAAGTGATATTTTTGTATGCAAAAGCATAATAATAGTGAGTATTTATTCCTCTAATAAAAATGTTGGTGTGAGTTGAACAGGTCAATTAGATGCTTGCGTAATTGTTGCAGGTAAATTTCCTAACTGAATTTTTTTTTATTTCCGACAATAAATGAAAACAAATAATCAACACATGCAAGCACTAGTAATGAACGTCTATTAATTTACAAACCAAATGATTTTGCAAATGATTAACTTACAACCCTTATTTTGCAAATGTTAACAAATTTATTTTGCAATGTCTATTATCTGTTGTAGTAGTTTTGTTCTTACTAGCCAAAATGGTCAATTAAGAATTGCTAGTAAGTAACAACCATTAATGATTGATTGATAGAATCTCCCTTTTAATTGTGCAATATTATACTTTACTATTTCTTATATGAGGAGGTTTCAAATGTTTTCATTTTTTGTGTCTCCGTCATGACTCCGTTTTTTAAAATTTTAATAACTCAAAATTTAAAACTTAAAGGTCATAAAACCATTGGATATGATCTACATCATTTTATCTATGCACGTTTAAATAATGAGGGATGCTTCTATGGACATAAGGACCTATTTGTAAAATGAACATATTTTCATTTTCAAAGTTCAAACACTCGATCCGACCGTTCAACATTATCTCCATATTAAAATGTACTTGGAGGTCAATTTTACATTTTTTTGAATTTGTTTACTATTTATTAAGTATTTTACAAAACTAGTCAAATTCAGACCATTGAATTTTGTACCCATCTTAATAAATAGTAAAAAATTCAAAAAAATGTAAAATTGACCTCCAAGTACTTTTTATTATGGAGATAATGTTGAACGGTCGGATCGACTGTTTGAACTTTGAAAATGAAAATATGCTCATTTTACAAATAGGTCCTTATGTCCATAGAAGAATTTGCCTTAAACAATTATGTAATTTCAACTTTGTTTTGGTTGTCATCAAGAGCTTGTAAAAACATATTAATATGGATAATTTCTAAACGTTGATTTTTCAACTTATTGATTCACATAAAATAAAACCGAAATTTGATAATTTTTTATGAGCACATAGAGAAAATAATATAAATCACATCTAACAGATTTATTTTGGCATTTATGATTTAAATTTTGAGTTATTAACGTTTTAAAAATAGAGACATGGTAGATGCACAAAAATTGAAGGCATTTGCTCTTCTTATTTTCCCTTGAAATAAACAAGTTAAAACTCAAATTAGCTGCATTTACATTGACATTCCATTTCATGCTTCGTAGCATAAGGTTTATACAAAATGTGAATTAATAGATTAAACAAGGTTTGTACAAGCAGCTTTCCGTTGGGGAGGAACCAATTTATTTATTTATTTATTTTTACATAAACACAGATTAAACATGGATGTGTACATGTACGTAAATATAATATATGCATGCAGCTAGTTAATTGATTTGTAAATTAACAGAGTAACATGGGGTAGAACAGGGGTATTTTGTTAATAATTTTAAAAGAGGGGTATATTGTTTGAAAATTTTAGAAGGTAGGCAATTTGTAAAATTGAAGCTTAACGTGATCCGCCTGGCCAATTATAAATTGCCAGATCCAGGCTATAAATGTACATATCCGTCAGAGTAAGAAGTAAGAGAGAGACATATATCATCAGTCCTTGCTCATACAGTTACGTTCTCTACTTCTCTGTACAAAGTAGCTAGAGAGAATTTATTAGTAGTTCGACGGGCCATGGGTTCGATTCCCAGTGACAGCAAACCCCACGCAGTGTGCATGCCTTACCCAGCACAAGGCCACATCACACCTATGCTCACAGTGGCCAAGTTGCTTCATTCCTCCGGCTTCCACATCACCTTTGTCAACACTGAATACAACCACCGCCGCCTCCTCCGTTCCCTCGGTCTGTTTTACTTAAACACATGTGTAGCATTTAAGTAGTAATCAGTAATCACTACTCACTAATCACCACAGCACGTACCAGAAGTTTGGTGTGCATATATATATGAGATTTGATTGTTTAAAAAATAACTGATAAAGCAAATGATATTTATTACTGTGTTATAGTTTTAATTTTCTATAATTTTCTTATTAGTTTTAGTTATAACTTTACAAGTACGTTCATCAATTTTATATATCTTTGATAAATTGATTTGATATTTCATTTTTATTAATTAGCACTTGTTATTTCGGCCTATTTTAAGGTCCTACCAGTCTCAACGGACTACCCGACTTCCAGTTCACGGCGATACCCGATGGGCTTCCTTTCTCGGATGAAGACATGACGCAAGATGTACCGTCTCTATGCGAATCCATCATGACCAACAAAGGCCTCCCGTACTTCAGGGACCTCCTTCGTAGGCTCAACAAGTCGGATCCAGTCACTCCTAAAGTGACATGTGTTATCTCAGATTTCATCGTGAGTTTTGGCATTGATGCAGCGAAGGAGATTGGGATCCCATGTGTGTTGCTATGGACGGCCAGCGCTTGTGGTTTACTCGGTTACCTCCATTACCGGACGCTAATGGAGAAAGGTCTCATTCCTCTGAAAGGTATAAGTGCTCTGCACACTGCATGATTGATTATGTGGATAACTAGCCATTTAATATCTACTCTGGAGATTGGTCAAGATATGCTTAGTGGGGCAAATACAAAAAAGAGGTCTAGGTTTGATAGTGATTTTGCGAGCTCTTATAGCAATTAATATCAACTCTCTGTTGTATTTGGAATTGATTAGAGGGTTAACCAGGTGCCCTCGGATCTTGTAAATAATATTTTATTTTAATACAATTGTTAGATGGCTATTTGCCACTATCCTTCAACCAAAAAAACTAGCCATTACTAGATTTTTTAATATACTCATGATTCATTAAGAAATTAATATATATTTCTTTTATGTCCTCTGTTAATTAAAAGATATGGATCAGCTAAACAATGGATATCTCGATGCGCCAGTCGACTTCGTGCCTGGATTTAGCGACATGAGGTTGAAAGACTTCCCGAGCTTCATTCGTACAACCGACCCAAATGACATTATGCTCAAGTATTTCCTTGACACAATGGATCGGGCAACCAGGGCATCAGCCGTTGCAATTAATACATTCCGCGAACTTGAACAGCCTATTTTAGACCAAATTGCAACAATGTTGCCTCCCTTATATGAAATAGGACCCGTTTCGATGCTTTCACACCAAATAAAGGAGAGCTCGCTCAAGTCGCTCGGTTCAAACCTTTGGAAGCTGAAACCTGGTTGTCTTGACTGGCTTGAAGGAAAGAAAGCAGGGTCGATAGTGTACCTAAACTTCGGTAGCGTGACGGTCATGACGAACCAACAATTGATAGAGTTTGCGTGGGGGGTAGCGAATACTGGATACCAGTTTTTGTGGATAATTAGGCCAGATCTTGTTAGAGGTGACACTGCGGTTTTACCGGAGGAATTTTTGGAAGAAACAAAAGAGAGGGGACTGTTAGCAAGTTGGTGCCCGCAAGAGGCAGTTTTAAAGCATCCGGCAATCGGGGCTTTTCTCACCCACAGCGGATGGAACTCGACTTTAGAGACTATATCTGGTGGGGTGCCAGTGGTCAGTTGGCCTTTCTTTGCAGAGCAACAGACAAACTGCCGGTTTGTGTGCATTGAATGGGGGATAGGAATGGAGATCGATAACAATGTAAAAAGAATTGAGGTGGAAGTATTGATAAGAGAGATAATGGGGGGAGAGAAGGGGAAGAGGATGAAAGAGAGAGCACTGAAGTGGAAGGAGAGTGCAGCCATGGCAACACAAAATTGTGGGCCCTCATTGGTCAATTTTCAAAAATTGGTAAATGAGGTGCTTCTCTCAAATAATTCAGGCTAGGCTAAAATAAATTCAACTATATATTGATATGTTATTTCTTCTTTATCAGCTTAGAAAATGCTGCGAACTCAACCAGTTTATTGTTTATTCAGATTGTTGTTGGATGGATATTTCAATTAGAAGTTTGCTTGTTCGTTCTCTTCTCTTAGTAAGTTTAAAACCAATACAATACTTTAGAATTCACAAAGAAGATCAAGCTTTAGCATGATTTGCCTACATGTTCCTGACAGAGACCATATGAAGGAAAAAGGATCTGACTGGTATGGTACTACAATGCTGTGTGGTCATCCTCTGAGTGCAATGCAATAAAACTTTCCTTAACACTTTTTTGAACTGGTACACACTGCTTGATTGTTGTTAATTCACAAATTTTGAAAATAATTTCTTTCTCGATCCGAAATAGCAATTATTGTTTATGTTAGAAAATGTTCGAACTGGTACAGACTGCTTGATGCATTATTCATTAGTAGCACAATTGGTATTGTAATATAATTTCAAAGTTGTAATTTTATCTGGTACAGACTAGTACAGACTGTTTGAACAAAAAGTCAGAATCTAATTTCAATGTTTGCCTTTACCAGCACTAATAGCGTATATGGTATTGTAAAAAAATTCTAAAAAATGTAAAATTTGGTTTGCAAGTACATATTCATATGGAAATCATGTTGAATGATTCGGATCGACCGTTAGAATTTTGAAAACTCAAAAAGTGAGCCGTAGCACGGAGGGCCCTTATATACGCGTAGCATATTAGCAAAATCCTATAGATATACATGAGCTATGCTACTCCATAGAGTAAAACGCGTTGGTGCTCCACGCTGTTATATTTTTATTTTGAAAATCCAAACGACCGATCCGAACCGCTCAACATGATCTCCATATTGAAATGTGCTTGGAGACCAAATTTTACATTTTTTAGAATTTTTTTACTATTTATTAAGTCACTTTGAAAATCTGAAAATTCAGATGAACAGTAAAAAACAGTAAAAATTTCTGGACTGCCGGATCAGTGATTTTCAAAGTGGCTTAATAAATAGTAAAAAAATTCTAAAAAATGTAAAATTTGGTCTCCAAGCACATTTCAATATGGAGATCATGTTGAGCGGTTCGGATCGGTCATTTGGACTTTCAAAATAAAAATACAGCGTGAAGTACAAACGCATTTTACTCCATGGAGTAGCATAGCTCATCTCTCTCTCTCTCTCTCTCTATATATATATATATATATATATATATATATGTGCTAGGCTATTATGCTTATATAAGCATATGCCCACATATGCTTAAATAAGCATTTTTGCGTTTCCAATGTTCAAATGGTCGATCCGACCATTCATCTTGTTCTCCAATTAATATGTGCTTGGAGACCAAATTTTATATTTTTCTGAATTTTTTTACTATTTATTAAGCCACTTTGAAAATTACTGATCATATGGTCCAGAATTTTAGAAACACTGTTTTTACTGTTCACCCAGATCAGCAATTTTCAAAGTGGCTTCATAAATAGTAAAAAAATTCAGAAAAATGTAAAATTTAGTCTCCAAGTACATATTAATATGGAGAACAAGATGAACGATCGGATCGACCATTTGAACATTGGAAACGCAAAAATGAGTTATAAGCATATGTGGACATATGCTTATATAAGCATAGTAGCCAGCCCCTATATATATATATATATATCAATGGTTTAAATAGCGATTATAGCGGTATAGCGGGACGGTTACAAAAAATAAACCATTGCACTAAGTAGCTAGCTATAGCTAGCTATAGCGCTGATAGCTAGCTATATATCGCCCATAGCGCCATAGCTTTTAGGGTCCAAAAAAACTATAGCTAGCTATTTAGAAGCATGATATATATATATATATATATATATTTTTTTTTTTTTTTGTACTTGAAAGGGGCAGTCAAGTTTGTACAGAAAATAAATTACAACCAATCCATCGTGATAACAAACTGAAAAATGACATCAAACCAAAATTAAGCCTGATTCTCTAATACGGTTTTGCTCAACAGTATTTTCTCCACAGCTTTGCCTCCAGCAGTATGCGTTCTGACAACAAAAATAGCAGCACCCTTAAATTTCCGAATATTTGCTCATTCCTTTGTTTCCATATTAACCAACACCCGCATAATATCAGTGTAGGATCAAATTCTTTCCAATCTGCATCTCTGTTTCTGTTCCCGATCTCATCCAGATTTCCTGTACCGATTGACCCTTTACTTTTACCTCATGCCCTTTCCTGAATTTAATAGCTCTCCAAAGTGCCCAAGCATATTTCAACAAGTAAATTGTCATTCTAGCACCTTGCTACTGCAGATATCAAGCCAGTGCCTCATTGTAATGCAAATAAATTAAGTTCATTAATGAGAAAAAAAACAGCAAACTCCGTTCCTTGAGTAAACTTTGTTCAAAATTAGGGAACAAAAATTCGGACAAAAACCAACAAAATGGACTTGATTTGGTAGTGTTTCTATAGACCACACGCCTAGTGCAATCATGACAATACTAATCCATATTGGAACACTGTTAAATCTGACAATGCATAAATAAAGAACCACAATCCATGTATATAATCACAAGCACTATAATTGAAAAATCAACATACCAATTCATGAATAGGCCACCACGTAGGTCTATGCCACAAAAAATTTGAAGCACTATAATTGAGAAATCAACATACCGATGAATAGGCCACCACTACTGCATATTGCAATACTTCGTTTATAAATCTTCCTTTAATGTATAATCAAGAAAAGTAGCTAGGTAACAAGATAGACCAAATCCAACAGAACACAACAGAATACGGCATAGAAGGTCTGAAAGAAACTTTAAAGCCGACAACCTCCATTTCATCTATGTCCGGATGAATGAACGGTCTTATAGGCTGCTCAACAGAGGTGCCACTACTAGTTTCTTTCATACCTTGTATGCTTTCATGGATCGTCTTTGGATCTGTCTATCTTGTTACCTAACTACTTTTGTGTTTGGCAATCAATTCCATGGGCATCTTGCCTATCCCTTTGAGTATGTTGGGAAGGCCTTCCGGTCTATCTCCAGCGACATCCTCCAAAAACTTATTTACTACGTCTTCAATCAATACCCATCTTCCGAAAAACACGTTTTGGAAGTTGGGTATTTGATTGAAGACGTATTAAACAAGTTGTATGCAACACGTTTTGGAAGTCAGGCACTTGATTGAAGACTTCACCCATTTTTTATCTGCATCTTTCAAAAAAGACGTTGTATGCAACATGAGTGAAAGTTTATAACTTGATTGTAATTGTGAAAAACACATGCAACATATTTAGCCATTATTTGTAAATTGACATGGCCAGGAATTGTTGGATAATATGCTGCCTGACCGACAGCTGGCAAAATGACATTTAATGTGTCCTACAGCGAGTGTAAAATTATCAAGTCGATTAAATGACATTTAATACGACCCAGTCTGTCAAATTACTGCTGAGAAAAAAGAAAAAAAGAAAAAAAAGAAGACAAAGCTTACAAATCTAGGGTTAGGAGAGTCCGGCTGACTTCGGGAGGGACGAGCAGTACGTAAAGAGAGCACGAGAGTGAGAGAGTATTAATGTTGGCTGAACGAAATTGGGGAGGAGAGACGCCGGGAGAGTGGATTTGGGCTCGAGAGTGGTAGACTTGTCGGCGCCGAGTCCCGAGTGTGTGTGAGGGAGAGAGCAAGAGTGATCGAACGAACGAGGGAGACAGATGGACATCTCAATTTAAGCAATTGACAGCAAAGCGTGAAGAAACATGAATTGGGTGGGCCTAGTGGGCTGAACAAAGAATGAAAAATTAAAATACCAAGTCCGTTATAGAGTCCGAATCTGCTGCGATTCCGAGATGGATCGCAGGATCCTAAAATTCCGAGATTAACGATTCAAATTTTTTCATACACGGATCTCGGAAACGTTCTTGAAAAAGTAAATTTTCATGCACGTATCTCGAGAAAGACCAACAGTTGAGATGGGATCGCAGGGTCCTGTGATTCCCCGAGAATCACAGTAGATTTATTTTCGTCCGTTATAACCTCTTTCTTCTAATCTAAATCCTTCAATTATTTTTTTTTTTTAACCTCTTGATTCATTTCTATATTTTTTTTCAAAACTCATTCTTCTTCTACTCTTATTAATAGAATTTGTTTAGACAATTTTTATTAACAAATCAACACTTAGTATTGTATTTTATTAAAATATAATAATATTGCATAGATAATATTCTAAATATGAAGCTAAATTTATCTAAATATGAACGTTACAATTTATATAATTTTTTTACAAATTTAAATTTAAATTTAAATTATATGAAAAAATAAAGAAGTTAAAAAGCTAAATTAATGGACCATAAAGAAATTTTGTTGAATAAGTTAGAACAAAGGGTATTTTGTTTCAATATTTGCAAAAGAAGGATATTTTGTACAATTTTCCAATCAAATATAATTGTTTTAAAAAAGATTGGACTTCGAAAATAATCTACCTCGCAAACATTCTTGAATGCCAATCCCTCGCATCCGAATCAACAGCCGCCTACTTGTCAGTAAAAAAAAAAAAAACAATTTGCAATAATTTGTTCTCATACTTTGTAACCTTTTAAATTATTTTAGTGATATCATCCTACATAATATTAATAAGAAACAAATAAACTTGTTTAAAATTCAATATAATTATAGAGCTCATTAAGTAGAACAATATAATTGCTTGATAACAGTTAACAGACGTCCATGAAAATAGAGGCCTAATTTGGCATAATGGATCAAGCCTTATAATTAAATAGCATAAATATTATTAAATGATGTACTGTATATGAAATTTATAAATATATAGAAATTTTATAACCAAAAAAATTAGTAAGCTACAATTTAGAAAACTTTCATATCCTCAAGCACGATATATAAGGCAAAGCTCAAACTAAATCAAAGCAAGATATGATGATGCAGTATGTATGCTCCTCAAAAACATTAAACATGGTTTGGTGTTGTTTTGTTGCTTATTACTCAATTAGTTTTGGTTCGGGCATTTTATCAAACACTTTGAGAGCATTTCAATTATTCAATACCACAGAGATAACGTTAGGTCCATTAAGATTCAATATCAGACTGCAAGTGACATTTTAATCCTTGCATAACTAATCCAGGCTTTAAAGATTTGCATCTAAGAAGCATTCCAGACCCTCATACTAACAAAAATTTAATTCGGAAATTTCATCGAATATGTTCCATGCATTGAAATAGGTTTACCGCAAGCAACTCAAATAGAAATTAGACCAAACAACACAGACAAGAATGCGTACTGCAACTCAAGCAACAACAGCTTCACTAACATAAAATTTCATTTATTTGTAAGTTAGCATGTTAGTCACTTTATTGCATGCACAAATTTAAACAAGGATGATTATCTAGCGTTAGTCTTCTGCTAACGGGTACCTCGGGCAGGGCAGACCCGTACCCGTCCCGGGCAGCGGGCAGGAAGGGTACGGGTACAACGGGTTGGCGGGTACAACGGGCACGGGTAGGCGGGTTTTTTTTTTAAAAACTCCGCCCTGCCCGTCTCAAACCCGTGCCCGTTGCGGGTAAACGGGTACAACGGGCAAGGGTACAGCGGGCACGGGCAGGACGGGCACGGTAGGAATTTTTTAATCTGGACCGTTATTTTTAATCTGAACCGTTATTTTTAACTTGGAACGAATCTCAAAGCCAAATAATACTGCTCCCTGCGTTAGGCCGAATCTCAAAGCGGTGAGAGTTAATCCCAAACCGTAAAGTGAAGGGAATCTTTTACACATATTGGAGAGGATAGGCACCGTACACGTCCAATAGGCACACCTTTTGTCAGGCAGAGGAGTTAATGCAGAGGGTACACGTTAATTGGCACCGTACACGTTAATGCAGAGGGTACACCCAATTGTAAAAGATTCCCCTGCGCTACACCCAATAGGCACCGTACACGTGTGAAGGGAATCTTTTACAATTACTTGATCTGCACCGTTCTTTTTAAATTGGCACGAATCTCAAAGGACACGGGTTACCGGGTGCGGGTACACCCCTGACGGGTGCGGGCAGACGGGCGCGGGCAGCGGGTACGGCGGGTACGGGTACACCCGGGTTTGGCACCAAAAACAGCCACCCTGCCCGTCTCAGACCCGTACCCGTGTACCCGTTTACCCGCCAATACCCGGGCACGGGTACGGGTACCCCGGGCACCGGGCACGGGCGGATCGGGTTCGGGCAGCCCCTAACGGGTTTTGTCAAACCACTATCTAGCGTAAATAAAAAGCTGCAAGCGCAATCATAACAAACTTTGATTACAAATTAATAAGTTGCTTACTCTGTTGATCACAATCAAATAGCGAGTGAACCCCGTAAAAATTAGGTTAAAACCTGAGTAGCGTCGATAATCAACAACTAAGATTATCGGCAAAAAATGATATTGCCTCAAGAAAATTTAACAATACATGGAAATAATTAAGAACATTGATTTGATGGGTTTCATTCTTGTAAAATGCTACTGGGATTAAGTTAAAGCAATATTTTTTTGGGTAATTATATCTTCCCCCATCTATCCATTCCTCATTTCATCCCCCAACTAACTAACTACCTCTTCTAACTATAATTACAAATTCTAACAACCTAATGGCCCTACAAATTAATTACCCAATTTTCTCCCTTTATTTCTTTCCTCTTTCTCCCTCCCTCTCCCACCTCTCCCACCTCTCCCTCTCCACCTCCACCTCCACCTCCACCTCCGCCTCCGCCCGCCTCTCCCACCTCTCCCTCTCGGCCTCGGCCTCCCTCTCCCACCTCCGCCTCTGCCGGGTTAGATCCATCACTGTCGACCGCCGGATCAAATCCGTCATGTCTATGTTCCTCTTCCTCATGCAGTAGCGAGTTATTTGCAAAGAACAAAGCTTCATAAATGGTGAATGGGGCCAGTGCGTACTAAGTACTAAGAAATGACAGAAAAAACAAATTTTGAAAAAATTAGAGGTGTATGAATGAATACTTGATATTTTAGAGATGAATACTTCAACATTTATGGATGAATACTTAATATCTTAGGTATAAATACTTTAACTTATATGTATAAATACTTGATATCTTATGAATGAATATTATTCGACTGTTCTTGTAAAATTAATCGAGGTATGCACATATGTTTGTAATACTCTTGGTACATTAACTATTTACACTTACATAACGATGATGAATACTTGCTCGATGAGAGATAAATACTTGCGACGAGGTATGAATACTTGTGCAACGGACAACTCGAAAGTATGTCATCATGGATCTCATTTGAAAGAGAAAATTGTGTAGAAGACGTTTGTGGTTTTAGATTTGCAAAATTCCTCACAGATCGTCAGAAATATTGGTTAGATTGAACGGAGAAAAAAAACCCATCTCTAAAAACGTATAAAAGATGAGTGATTGATGTGTCCAAATATGCTTCTATTGCAAAGATGAATACATTCATATAGATGGATAAATGCTAGTTGTGTTACAGATGAATATTTTTTTGCAAATTTCTAAAATGAGCTGAAGGTTATGTGGTCCCCCTCACTTAATTAATGCGCTGACGGTTATGCGGTCCCCCACCTAATTAATGCTCTGACAGTTATGCGGTCCCCCACACATGTTGTTGTGGTCCCATGCTTTCTTATACGCTGAATGTTGTAATATATCTTAATATGTTTCTATTGCAAATGTGAATACCTTCCTATAGATGGATGAATACTAGTTGTGTTACATATGAATACTTTTCTGCAAATTTTTAAAATGCGTTGACAGTTATGCGGTCCCCCACTTAATTAATGCAACTGACGGGGGATGAAACGGGGGATGGTTGACGGGGGATAGCTAGGCTCTCCCTATTTTTTTATGTTACAACCATTCTTTATTTACCATTGAAAGCTACAATTGAATGTCCCCTCGCAAAATATTTCCTTTTATTAATACCTAAAAAAAAAATAGCAAATCTAACCTCCGCATTAAAAAAAATGTCAAAAATAACCTAACCACCCCACGTTAAGGCGATTTGCTTTATTATTATTATTATTATTATTATTATTATTATTATTATTATTATTATTATTATTATTATTATTTGCAGATGTATAGCTGACCGCCCCACAGTGGGGCGGTTTGCTATTAAAAAATATTTAGAGATGTTTAATGTGTATATAATTTCAAAATTTTTTTAGAGATGTTTAGTGGGGTATTTGTCAATTTTACGTCTCCAATTGGTGTCTGGCGGCTGTTCAAGTATTTGCATAATCACCGTTGGATCTCTGTTGGATCCAATAAGGTGTGCCAATTGAATATTGTGCGGATCCAGGTAATATATAGTTTTGTTAGATTGATCCAAGTTAAATTTGGATTTATGTGTTAGTCGTTGAATTAGAAATTGTGGGAAATTATTTTTTAATTGAAGTATCATTTGATTTAGGATTATTTCTGGTGAAGCAATTTGTTCGAATATCTATTTTGGATTTATTTTGTGTTTTGTTCATTGGGAGGTGGTACTTGATGTTTCAGGTTATATTAGCGTAGCTACACTGTTTCGCTATCTTTGTTTGTAATGTGTGACCTGAAAGATATTAAGTTGTTTAGAAAAACAATTCTTGTGAAAACTGTCTATATGTAGGATAATATTTTATCTAATATTTATAGTACTGTATAGTCTGATCTCTATTGAGTGCTCTTCTGATATTGTTAATTAGCTGGTATTAATATTTTATCTAATATTTATAATAATTTTGTAGTCATATTTTTTATAAAAAGTATATATGATGGTCGAGCATAATATTCAGCTTATTATGTCTTTTGATATAATAAGCCCAATATAAGTTCGGACACTCACATATGTACTTTACTTGTTCTTTCTTTTTGAGTTATAAGTTCGGACACTTACACATATTTCCCTTTTAAGTTTCAAAATGAAAATTTCAGACACTACAACTAACTCAAAATCAAATGAAAAGGCCACAATTGCGGAACCAACAGTGACCTTCTTCCATTTCCGACTATTTCTATTTTCATTTCTCTAAATCACCAAATAGGCCGATCTCCCTCACAACTCTCGAACACCTAGGCGGCGTCGACAAGTCCCTCTCTTGCTCTCTCTCTCACACCACTCGGCGCCGACAAGTTCTTCCCGACTCTACCCCTCTCCGCAGTTCTCTCTGGTCAGCTAAGGAGCTATCCTTTTTCCCAAAATAGGTGGATCGTTTAGTAATTTTCTTAACATTGCTTTGATCTTTCTGATTCCATCAATGTAGACTCGAGTTTCACAAATCAAACCACTAATTTGACATTTATTCCTCACAGCCGCTCTCCCCCAAAACCCCCGAACACCCAGGCAGCGAGTGGAGCGCCAAGCACATCTCCGAGTCGGCGCTGGTCGAGGAGACCTCCGCCACTGACAAAAATATCACCAAGGTCGGGATTTTATTTGTTAATATTTATTAAAATTACGAACAATGTTTTTTAGGGTTTAAGGTTTAGGGTTTAGCTTTTTATTTAAATTTTTTTATTTACGAAAAGTGTTTTTATTTAGACCACCTAGAACAAAAAGAAGTTTTGCGGTTTTTGTTGTTACATCTTGATACTTAGTGAGGGATTTTCTTTTTTGTGTGTGTGTCTCCTATTGTACTTCTGTTGTTGAGTCTTGGTGTGAACCAAATTTAGTTTTGGTGATATTTTTGTGTCTTCTTTAGTTTTGGCCTTTGCTTAATTGCTGTTCTGAACCTAATTTTGTAGTTTTGTGGTGTGCTGAACCTAACTGTGGTCTTATTTGTTGTGTTAAATGATGTTCTAAATTTGTGTTGTGCTGTGCTGTTTGAATAATGCTTGAATTTTTGTGTGATTGGTATTGTGATAGGATCAGAACCAGTGTTGAGTTGCTGAGACCCTCTACACTGTTTGGGCTTTTTAATTGGGAGACTAGGGGAAGAAACAGTGTTTTAAATGTTTTAAGTGGTGTTCTTTAGTTGCTGAGAACCTTCTTTTCTCTTTGGGTTTTTAATATGGTTGTAGCAGAATATGGATAAAATTAGGTTATAATTGTGGTATAGGCCCTTTCTTCAAACGTGGTATGTTTCTTTCTTTGCAGAACTTTCTTCTTTAGTTGCTGAGAACCTTTATTTTTTCTGATTGTGGTTTGTTGGATGCCTTTTTTTGTTGTTGAATTTTCGCATATATAAACCATTTTGTTTGTGTTGAACTTCAATAATTGTCTTTTGGTTGAATTTATGTTAAGGTCAGTATTGCAATCGTCCCTTAGTAGGTACTGTTTAGGATTTTCAGTATTTAAATGCAATGTTTAGGGTTATAAATTGGGGATCCACTGCATTTTTGGTTTAGGGCCTATTGCTAGGTTTAGGTTGAAAATCTTTTCATGTATTGTTATTGATTTATGGAAAATTACAATATAACGTGTACATTAACAGACTAATGGCGATACTGGGAGAGCGAAGAGGTACTGATGGCGTTCTAAGCCATGAGAGAAATTGGTCAGAACTTCCAGAAGACATTCTTCATCTCTTCTCCAAAAAGCTACCTGATATCTCTGATTTCATACGCTTCCGTGCAGTATGCAAGAGGTGGCAGTTATCAGCCCCAGTCAATGATACTCCCCCACAACTCCCCTGGCTTTTAGAGCAACGTCAAGACCTTGAAAATGCCATTATACGCTTCTACTGCCTCCTGTCTGGTAAAGTTCATACTTTCACCTGTCCAGCTTCCCGTCGTGCTTGGCTCAAGGGCCCCGCATGCCGCTATTTATTTGCCTATCTCCTGGGAAGTTCCGAGATGTATCTCCTTAATCCTCTTACTCATGATCAGATATATGCCCCATGGGTTAATGTCTTTGGGTGCCCAGACTATATTGGTCCAGATCCAATTGCAGGTGGCGATATTGTGGTTATATCGGGAATTAAAACTTATCCTGACAATGGGAATCCTCGACCCAATATGATGGCTTATTGGCGACCTAAGGCTGACGATTGGGTCTATGTAGATGGGGTCGGCAACAGTGCTAATGCATTTTATAATGAACAATACTTCAGCAATGATGAAGAAACTGGCATTGCAAGTGTTATTGATATTGCCACCAAAAAATTAGCTTATCAAGTCGCACCACCAGTGGGCGCAAACCCTCTTCTAGAAGGTTACACAGTTATGGTCGAGTCAGGAGGAAAGATCCTAAGGTTGTTCCATCATAATAAGGCAGAGCCATGTCACTTTGACATACACTATCTTTATTTTGGTGATGGTGAAGGGAAACCTTGTTGGGTGAAAATCAATAATATCGGTGACCAAATGTTGTTTCTACAATATACTCGTGGGTTATCTATCTGTGCTAGTAACTTCGCTGGATTCAAAGGGAATTGCATTTACTTCCTGAAAGTCCAGCGATATCTTTGTAGATACGACATAGAAGATGGTACAACTGAGGTGCTGCCTTGCCCTTTTGATTCAGTGGACTCTTGGTTTGTGCCTGGTCTGGTATAGCTCTCCGATATCATTATGCATGCATTACGAGCCAAGTAAGTTTCAGTTGTTCTAATTGAACTGCCTTCTTAACTCTTTTACTTGTCAGTGCTTCGGCGAAGTTATTTTGGTATTACAAATTTATCTACTGACTGGTATTTAATACCACTGCTTGAACTTTGAAATTTATGGGTGGATTCTCACATGTTTTCGCTTATGTTGGTTTCAGGTACTCAAGAGTCAAGGCCAGATTTGAGGTGTGTTTCCGCATATTAAGTTATGATATGACTTGAATATAGATTGTCATAGCTGCTGCTTGGGTTAATTTTAATCCCACTCAAGGTTATTATATTTGGATTTATTTTGATTCCAACTAATATTCTAATATGGTGTAATTTGATCTCTTGTAATCATTCGCCATGTAGGGTATTTATTTCCATTTTATATATCTAAATTATGATCTTGATATGTTGTATGACCGGCTATGATTTATGAATATGTAGTATGTGGCAGTACTTATTATTATTATGTTATTGTTTGTGTATATAATTATTTGCATACCAAGCACAAATATTTTGTGAATATATATAATAATATGACTCAATATTCCAATAAGAAAATTATATTTTAAACAAGAGTATCATGAATAGTTAAATGGGAGTTTCTTATCCACACTGGATCTGGATGCAAGGAGAATGGTTAGATAAAAATAGTTAAAAGTTTTAGAATAAAATTCAGAAGATATGATTAACTAAAAGGTATACAATTGAAATTGATGCTCTGAAAAGATTTAAGTACATATTAGAGATGCTCACTGAAACAAGTACCAGGTTGGTACCAGATCTTGTATTCTACTGGTACTGTCTATCAGAGGGTCTCAGGATGAGAGTGGATGAAAGAATGGAGGCCAAGTGTTTATGAAATGCAGGTATTTATTGAACTTTCAAAGCATGTTTCAATTTTTTTTTTGGGTAGATTATATGTTGACCTGATCAGTACCTGTAATGTATATGGGTCTCAAGTTCCCAGCATGTAGATTGTGCTAAATTACCCAAAGTGTAAGTTCTAGATGTTGAGGTCTTAATAATCAAATACAGTACATGCTGGTAGTAGTAAAATCTGATCCAAACAAAACCCACAGAATTGTCCAATTCTGATCCTGAACCTGAACCCAACCAATTTGATTTATTCATTTTTCCTTTTCACCAGTACTTGACTCTTGCAAAAATATGACTAAACAGCCATCCAGGTTTTAATTCCTAATCCTATTAAAACACGAGCAATTCAAAACCAATGTGACCCTAAGCCAGATCTGAAGCGAAACATTAATCTGCCCAATCTTATAATTTTGTTGGCACAACACTGCCAGATTACCTTAAGTCCTGAGCCAATTAGACCTGATAGACAGAAATTTGAACGATATCTCGCCCAAGTTGCAAAACTGACCCATATCTAAAATGTCTTCCAAACTGAATAATATTTAACAGTAAAACTGTCATCATTCCTGGGACAATAAACACTAGACAGTCGCCAGTAAGGTGTAGGTTTTGTTTAGTAGCATTGCATTCAAGAAACTAGAATACAGAGTAGGAGAAGAACACACAATACATCATGTAGAAATCTGAATTAACACTATGAGCATGCTCTTGTTGGCATATACTCACAAGTGGCAGTACTCATAGCATTACTAGTTTTATATCAAGAACCCATTAATCTGCTCAATTCCTCTAAAAACATCACCGAGGACACATTATTGCCTAATTGTTTTTACAAAAACAATTGTTTTTATTGTTAGGTTAAATGGAGAATGCTCACAAGTCCTGCATCTATATTTGCTACCCTCTTTCAAAATTTGAAAGATTTCATCTCCGCTTTCAGTCTCCCACATTCTGGCAAAAACAACCAATCAAATTCGCTCTCACAGGCACAGTCTTCGTCACCGTTATATCCATCAATCCAGCTGAAATTACCCCCTCACTGTTCCCGTTCCTCCGCTATCGCCGTTCCCGTCGTCACCTCTGCTGTCTCGCCACTCTTCCCCTCCATCCCGCGATGCCTCTTCTACTGGATTTGGGAAGTGGATGAAATTGCTCATCCCTAACAGGAATTACTAGGTACTTCAGCCAGATCTCTTTATTTTTTTGTTATTGTTTATCAATTTATCATAATTTTATTTTCGTTCTTATTTATTTGTTACTTGCAGTTTAATTAGAAACTTGATTATTCTAATTAAAGAACATGTACATACACAAACACCCAAACTGAAAAGGCCAAGTTTTGAAATTAGGAAACTTCAATTAAATTCTCAAATAAAAAATAACGAATAGGGAGTGTTTGCAAAAAGCAAAAAGTACTGAAAGGTCGTAGAGTATGTTTCTGAAAGCAATGATATGAAGTTGGTTCAAAGCTCTCAGCGTTTATTTTTTTATTGAAAATATCTCGTATTGTTTGTTTTACAAGAAAAATCAATTGATGCAAACATGAGTTAGAAATGGAAGAAGCGGGAGTCACCAGTCAGCATCCAAAGTAGCGTCAGAGACTTCATTGGTGACAGCTTCACATCAATTAAGTTCAGTTGTTGCTGCGGTCATCTGTTGGTTGATAACCCGACAATTTTCAGGTGTTATTTCTTATGTGCATATAACCCAACAGCGATTAGTATAAATCACTGCTCCAAAAGTACAGAAATATTTGCTATTTTTTGGGAAATTTGTGGATTTGGAAGGAGGGTTAAATGATACTAAGAACATCAAATATGATCTCATTTGCATAACATGTTTCTTCTGTGAGAAAAACTAGTTAATAGTTATTATAAGACTTGCTTCATGGCTTAGATAGTTTGACTGTTTCGTGGTTTATTATAATATATAGATCAGGTATGTTTCGTTTAATTTCCATTCCTACAAAAATAAAGCGACTGGGAAATAGGAACATTGATTTGATGTGTTTCATTCTTATAAGATACTACTGGATCAAGTCTGATACGTTCTATCTCCGGAAAGATTAAGGCGCAGTAAAGGCTAAGCACGTTCTAACCGAGAGGGTTTAGGTCGTGCGAGTGAGGTGTGTATTTATTATGTGTCCGGGTGAAACCGAGTGCAGATCTGGTAGATACTTAACTGTCCTCTATGTATCGTTTAGTGCTGAATTTTCGGTCCCCTGTCTCAGTGAAACTCAGGGTATTTATAGGCCAATATGTCGGTTGGAATCTCGTATGGCCCTTCGGCTGGGCTTTTCTTGCAGGCCGGGTAGGTCGGTTTGAGTTTCGTACGGACAACTCGAACAGGCCTAACTCGCGGTGCTGACGAGCTGATTGGAGCTGTGTATGGGCAACTAGGGCGGGCCTTTCTTGCGGGCTGGCGAGCCGATTGGAGCCGCGTACGGCCAACTCAGATGGACTTGTTACTTAGGCTTGCTATTTGGGCTTGGTACTTTGCTTGTGATGGTTTTACAAGGCTTTTAGTACATGCCCCTATCATTAGCCCTCGAAATTGGAATGTAGCAGTATGATGCTTTCGGTTTCGATTAGCTTTTTCCGTTTTTGGAACGGGCTTCATTTGTTTAAGTACTTTCGTGTTACTCTTGGGATTGACTTCAGCGGGTCAACCCTCGGGTGTTTTAATATTGCTCTTGGATATGATTTCAGCAAATCAACCGCCGAGTTTTTTTCGTATTGTTCTCGGTATTGATTTCAACAAATCAATCCCTGAGTGTTTTAATATTGCTCTCGGGTCTGATTTCAGCGAATCAGCCCCCGAGTGTTGTCCGATTGAATTAGATTTTTGTTATTTTTGTTTTCTCCAAGTATTATCCCGGCACCCCCCCCCCCCCCCCCCCCCCCCCCCCCTCTTTTTTTATTATTATTATTTTACAGGGAATTCTTCGATGCATGGCTTATCTTCGGCTTTTTTATTTTTTATTTTTGTACCTCCCGAGATGTGATGGGTTTAAACATCTTTTGTTGTATTATATTCGTACTCCCGGGTTGCGGGAGATCACAAAACTGTCTGTATGTTTGGTGGGTGTTTAGTCGAGAGATGTTGTTTCGACGGCCCAAGATATATATATTTTTCATATATGTTTGTATTTTCTTCTGTGTTTTTTGGATTTGCTATTTGTTGTTTGTAGCCTTGTGTAAAATTTACCTTGGTCCGACTATTTGCCTATGCCAATGCGTCAAAACCCTCGTTCCCGTTGATTTCCTTGCGTCTCTTATACAAGTCGAACTCTTTACGTCTCTTATACGTTTATAAGTCGAATTCTCTCTGGGCGTAGGTGTTTGTATACCGAATTTTCGTATGTAGTAGTACGTTTATTATGTTAATGTGGGGAAGGGCTTTCACTGTTACTTCTCGGAATTTTTTACATATCCTTCTCGGACTGTTTCTAGGTTTGGGAGTTTTTGTTTTCGTTGCCCTTTAGGGTTTTTGCTCGTTTCTCTCGAATCTATTAATTTTGCCCGACCCATCTGGCCATCTTTCACTCCTTCGGAGCATTTGTTATTTCTCGGGTTATTATAGATTCTTTCATTTTTGTCGGACTGTTTTCAAAATTTGAGAGTTTTCGTTTCCGTTACTCCTTATGGTTTTCGCTTGTTTTTTCTCGAGTATGTATAGTGTCATTGCTTATTTTGAGGCTTTTATTCATATATTTGTGATAAGAACAACAATTGACACAATATTTCAAAAAAGAGGGTCTTCTCGTATTCCATGACCCAAGGTGCTTATAATATCATACTTTCAACACCTATGATAGCACCTCTGTGTTTTAAACTAAAAAGGTGTAAATACTAAAACAAAAACAACATCCTTGTACTTGAAATCGTAAATCTATGCACAAAAACATAAGTAATAATCTATCTTCTTGACCCTAGATATAAAACTTACGCAAATGGCATGTGTTCCATGTCCTTTTGACCTCCTCGCCACCCAAGTATTCCAACTTGTGGGCTCCATTGCCATACGCATGTTTCAGTCGGAATGGTCCTTCTCATGTTCGGCCTAACTTTCCCACATGCTTCCCCGTTCCTTCTTCAATTCTACGGAGGACTAGGTCACCCTCCTGAAAGCCTCTGGGTACAACTTTCTTGTCGAAGGCTTTTTTGATTCGCTTATGATATTCCTTCATTTTCTTTTGTGCCTCTTCTTGAGCCTCATCGATCATCTCGAGTTCTATGGTTCTCGCTTCTCCGTTTAACTTGGAATCATATGTGGTCCTACGAAGGGAAGGGTCTATAAATTCAAGAGGGGTCATTGCTTCCATTCCATACACTAGCGAGTACGGAGATCATTGTGTGGCTTCTCTCGGGGTGGTTCGGTAGGCCCACAACACCTCATCTAATAGTGTAGACCATTTGTCTTGTTTTCTTCCATTTTCTTTTTTAACCCTTCCAGTATGGTTCTGTTTGTCACTTCGGCCAACCCATTACTTGCAAGGTGACTGACTGATGTGAAATTATTCTGGACCCCGAGTTTTTTCAAGAAACTGATGGTGTGATCTAAATTGAAATTAGTACCATTGTCCGAGACCAAGGCATGTGGGACCCCGAATCAACAAATAATGTTCTTCCAAATGAACTTCTCAGTGACCTGAGAGTTGATGGTTTAGAGGACTTCTGGTTTCACCCATTTTGTGAAGTATTCTACAGCCACTATGATCCATTATGAATGGCCCCACAATGTCGATCCCCCATAAGTCAAACGGCCATGCCCCCGTAATGGTGATTCTATCATAAGCCGGGATTTTTGACAGCTTACTGTTGTACTGGCAGTTCTTGCGCTTTCTCACAAGGTTGGTCGCATCTTTTTTCATTGTTGGCCAATAGAATCCCGCCCTGAGGATTATTTTCACTAATGTTTTGGCCCCTAGGTGACTACCGCAGAGTCCCGTGTGTGTCTCGATTAGCAGATCTCGAGCTTTCTCTTCTTGAATACACTTTTGCCAGGGTCTGGAGTACCCTTTTTTGTACAACTGGTGGTCGTGGATAATATACATCGGTTCTATCTGCTTGATGCGTCTCGCATCCAACTTATCTTCTGGTAGTACCCCTTTTGTGAGAAAGTTCCACATTGGAGTGTACCAGGTTATCCCTGTTTCTTCCATGGGGAACATATCAATTATTTGTCTCTTAATGCTGGGCTCCGGGACTTCGAAGACAATAATCATTTAATCACATCATTTATATTGTTAACCTAAACATGTATAAGCATAGTGTTTCTATGACTATGACTACAAAATTTCTGCACAATCATATATAACATGTCTAGACTGAAAGGTCATCATCTCATTGTTAGTACCCGTCTAGCCCAAAACCATGTCATATTGAATTACAATACAATAATGTACTGGTATCTACTAAAAATAGTACAACAACATTTACACCTCTATTCTAGTGGCATAGTAATTGGCACTAATTTTCTATTAGAGGCCCAAAACGCACACATCTATATCAGAACACACAAAAAAGAAACCTATCCCACCTAAACTGGTGATTTTTTTAATAAAGAAAAAAGAAAATGTTTCCTGCTGGAAAGGGAAGGGCGGGATTTAAATTGTTTGAATCTTGTTTTCTTGTTGATATGTGGGATAAGCCTAATGAACACTAAAAAATGTTACTAAATCATATGCATTGAAGAATTGCCATAGAATGTTACGTACTGACTAGGTCACTCGCAATATTTTCTTCTTTCTTGATACAAACCTATTTCTGATGATGCAAGGGACAAGTTCTTGCATAAGAGTTACCATGCAGTATGTGAATTATTTATTAATTCAAATTAAGGATAATAGAACTTTATAATAATATTCACAAAGATAAGTATTAGTGTTCAATAAATACTGTTTGATGTCGGTATAGTATAGAAAATTAGTTTCAATACACTAATTTTAAAAATGCTATTCTATGTACGTACAACATTAGAAACCGATTTCCGACAATGGAATTTTGCTGAGCGGATGCTAGACGAACCAGACATCGATCAGCAGATGTGGGCCCGGACGATGGAGATGGCAAGCCCTGTGGAGCGTTTACCCACTCATTACAACAAGGATTTGGTGACGAAGGTGAGACAGCTGCTGACCACAGAAGGTTTCGATCAGCATCCCTGCCTCTACTACAGCGATTCCAATGCCGAGGCTCCGTTCAGCTTGGAGAAACAGGGGTAAAGGAGAATAGATTTGTGTTTCTTATTTTTGATATATATATATATATATATATATATATATATTGTCAGTATTAAACTTGTGTTTCTTTAGATCTGTGTTATGTTTGAAATATAAGATAAAAACTTCTTTTAATCTATTGCTAATTAATCTTATTTTCGTAATTGTGCATTTTAGATAATGTTGTAGATGTTGATGTTTTCAACCGTTGACCTAACGCTTTAAAAGATGTATATCAATGTTACAAAAGAAGTACATCAAGTACGGGCAATATAATATATATATAAAGAGAGATCACTTGATAAGTTATTTATTTTAATAATTTTAATAATCTTAAATATAAAATTTAAATTTGAAATATGACTTAATACATATGATCATGTATAAAAGTATTATGAAATTTGTTATAAATTTTGAAATTACTTCAGATTTTTACGTACACTTAAAAATTAGCAATTTGTAAAACACCATGAAAGAGTGTACTTATATTACGTAAAATTTAATTATTAAACTTGAGGAGGGATCCACTTACAACATAACATTATATGGGTACAACATCTTATAACATGATTTTTTTAAGTCCAAACACTCTTCCAAACCGTCAACATGATCTTTATATATATAAATGTGCTTGGAGATCAAATTTTACATTTGTTTTTGAATTGTTTTACTATTTATTATAAGATGGGTACAAAATTTAATGGTCTGAAAATAACATTTTTGTAAAATATTTAATAAATATTAAAAAAATTCAAAAAAACTGTAAAATTTGATCTCCAAGCATATTTTAACATAGAAATCATGTTGAACAGTTTGGATCTACTGTTTGGACTTTGAAAATCATATTGTATAATATTATAACTATAGAATATTGTTGTAAGTGGATTCCTCTTCATTAAACTATTCATATGTGCAATACAGACCTATATAAGACTAATTTTAAGCTAAGTATAGAACTCCAGATAAAGATTACAACTCGGAGTGAGGAAAAAGAGAAGGTGGCAGGTTTCGTGTGCCCATGATCAAATTTGATATTCGTCGGCCCAAACTGTTCAGTGTTGAGAGGGCCCTATCTCAAGCCCATGAATTTCAGCGAGTTGCAATTGGACTCTTATTCAATTAAACATCTTTCGATCAAAATGAAAGAATTTTCAAGTCAACCGTTTATGAATGAATGTTGGAGTTCATTTTCGGACGGACGTGCTTTTTAATTTAAACACAAATTTAATGAAAGTTTTGAGAAACACATGATTTACAGTGTGTGATTAGTATTTCTGTAGTAGTGATCTATATATATGGCAACTTAGTATTATTAATGAAGAAAAACAGGGCTTTATCGAAGTACATGTGAGAACTTAACAAATGATGTGCAAGCGATCTGCTCCGTCTTTGATTGCACAAAATATCTAGTTTCCCATATTTTTTAATAATTTTAGCTGACATAATATGCACTCAAGAAAATAGTCGACTCAATAATAAGAAATGTCTCGTGAGATTAATGAAGAAAAAATATGAGAGGACAATTCCAATCATGCTGTGAATTTTGATTAATGTACTGCATATTGTGTTGGCAACTCATCAAACAATTTTGCGTGCGAGAACTAGCTTTTGATCTAGAGGCAAATTAATGCACACGGTCTCTATGTGGGGAGGTCATAGGTTCGAAACCCAGATGAGATAATCTTTTGTTGTAATAACAAGGATATTAAATAGTTGGATAGCTTGATCTCTAACTTTACTATAAAAAAAAACAACCTTGCGTGCATTTATTTCAGGTAAATATTCACATTTGGTGACGTTTTTTTTTTTCTAATATCAAATTTTGGTATTTTTATGTATTTAATATACAATTTTTTTTCAATTTAAAAATATGAAAATTCTACATAAAAAATTTCCGTATAATAGAAAATATTTTTTTAATCCGCATTTTGTAAATGACCTAAATTTTTTAAAAATATAAAATTATTATTAATATAATTTTGTTTATATATTTGAACACTTATATCTTCTACTACGAACATTTTATCGAGTTAACTTTTTCACCTTAATATTTCACTAATTTCTAAAAGTAAAACGAGTCTAATATTATTTGAGCATATTTTTGTTAGTTTCTTGACACTTTTTGGTACCCTATTTTAATCTCCATAACTTTGGCTATATATTAATTTTCCTATGTTAATTTTTACAATATGATGTATTACTAAAAAAAATTATATTAAAAAAATATTCATAAAATTCCTTTAGCCTCTTTTTGATTGTGCATCGCTTTTTTTAGTTCTGTATACATATTTTGTGCTGCATATTAGTCTCAATTTTTTATTGTTCATGTCGTTTGTGCATATTTTAAGTATGCTTTAAAATTACTGAAAAAAATTTGTCTCCTCATTAGAAAATATTTTGAGTTCTTATTGATTATGATTATTAATGGCTTATTGCAATATTTTTTCAGTTAAAATTCTGAAACATAAATTTATTTGAAGTTGTTGGTTTTTCTCATACAATATTTTATTGATTAAATTTGTTAGGGAGAATTTTCACGGACATACTTGTTCTCATTTCTCAAGAACAATATTCGTAATTTTGCTAAAAAAACCTTAATTTATCAACTACATGTGCCATTATAATTATAAAAATGAACCATAATATGGGCTGAATCAAAACCATACTTCACATCTAGTAATTAAATGTGTCATTATCAAGTAATTACACATGATCAAAGTTGTTTGATGAGTTGCCAACACAATATGTAACATTAATTAGTCAAAGTGGTGCAATCATATCACTTAAAATTATTATGCGGCTGTCGGACACTTAATAGTAGGTTTCACTATGGAGAATTCAGCAATATAATTGAAGTCTTTGATATGAACTTGATAATATCTTATTAATTACATTCCAAATTTGTGTGGAAGAAATTTGATTTGCCGGATTCACTAATTAATTATCATGAGAACAAGGCCTTTCAAATTTGATTCCAGACGGCATTGAGAAATTTAATTACAATTTGTTTGTATGTATTGTTGGATTCATTAAATTGCTGTGGGAACAGCTTTTTTTTATTTGATTAATTAGATCGGAGTGTCCGATGGGCATCGTACCTATTTTGGAATTGATGGGCTTCAAGTCGTCCGATCCGCTTTACAATCCGTGCTCACGAATATTGAAGCAAGCACACAAATATTAAAGCGGAGCACACATATTGTAAAGCGGATCGGACAGATTTGGAGCCCATCAAACCCAAAAGTAAGCATGATGTCTATCGGACCTACTTCGCTCTATTCATTCATTAATGCAAGGCATGACCAAGACATAAAAATATAAAGTTGCAAATTATTTGTGTGATGATATACCATTTGAAATGCAACATAGGAGAGTGTATAACTATTTTGGTGAATTAACTTCGTCTAGTCGATTTGGTCATTGTTTGCCAGAAGCATTTTCAACAAATGGCGAAATCTATATATTTTGTCTTCATTTATGGAATTTGGTTGAGATGCGCGCGTTTGATTATTATTCAAAATTAATTAAAGGCTGCTGCTCCTGCCTGAGAGCAACCACCCTGTTGCTACATTTAATATATGACTACGGCAAGAACCTGCTTTGCTTGGGGATGCTGCCATTGGGGCCGACCAACGAACAACTTTTGGTGTAGTCATGCCCCATTGATTAATGGTATTTATTTTATTTTAATAAGAATTAAGAGATAAAATGTTATTTGGTCTTCTCAAATATCTTAATTTACTCAACACATGAATGATATAATATATGGACACATTATCTAGTGACAAAAACATTATAAATTACACGAAGAAATGAAATAGGGTTTCCTTTCTTAAATAGAAGGATGCATGGGCTTTGTATCACAAAGATTCATTTAACCACACTATTGCAGTTTCTAATCTAAAACAGAATCATGAGTTTCTAACTTCTCAACTAAACTGTAAACAAAAGCTAAATAAATGCCAGTGCATTTATTTAATCAATGAAACGAGTATTAACTCAACAATATAATCAACTTTTTTTTTTAAAGTGACATTACCTTTGAAAATAAAAATAAAAAATAGAACATTGCAATAAAAAAGTAATCACTTCTCCATATTACGAACCAAAAAAATAGAAGAGAAGACATTGCAATCCTTTTGCTTAGAGCAGCTACTGTCCTGCAAACGGCTTGCTCTGGCTGTAGATGGTGCCATGCTCCTTCAGTGCAAATCTCTTATCATTGAAACTATTGTTCAATATTTACCTTGCAAACCCCATTTCCCTCTGCCTATAATGAAGGTGCAAGCTTTACATAAGCTACAGTTATCCCATCCGTGGCTAACTACTTGTGGATTTACCTTTACTAGCCTTGTGATATAATTAAGAGGGATATATCCCTCAGTGTAGATAGACAATATATATAGAAGTCTTCTGTTACCAAAAAAAAAAAAAACAAAGACAAAAAAAAGGCATGCTCTCAAAATAAACTTCAATAAAAGCTAAATCTTTTCACCAACAATGCTCGTTTCAAACATGCCAAGCCTTTGGTGTACATGCATTAGTAACACTATTTGTCACTACAACAATGCGCAGGATCTGCTGCTTTCCTCCATGCACAATAAATTGGCAAGTCATATTCACCTCTCAATGCTTTACGGTCTGGCAGGG
>JAJGRW010001123.1:1727465-1798534 GCA_025461045.1 Carex parvula
TCAAGATTCACGCCAGAACTTTCGTGTCTGCTTTAATTTACGTGCGCACGAATTAAAGCAGATCGGACGGTCATCGAGCTCATCGAACTCACTTTGGATCCGATGGGCATCAGACCCAAGCTGCTCTAATCGTGTAGAATCTGCATTGTCCGTTTTAACATGCACGAATTTTAAAAACCTGACACGAATTTTAAAGACCTTCATGTATCTACATTTGACTGAAAAAACGATCGCTCGTCTGAGATTTACAGTGCTGCGGTACTACAGAAAACTTATGAAGTACATCTGTAAGTTCTCAAATATGATGGTATCGACACTACAAATGTACTCCATAAGTTCTTGAGTCTTAATAAAAAAACTTCACTTCTTAAATAAAAAGGAAGATCTCAAATATTAAAAAAATATTATCACCATCCAGTTTAGTGGGTATTTAAAGTTTTCTTACTAAGTTATTAGAGATATGTAAAGCTATCAACTGAACAATTTTATCTTAGTGTCGATACTATCATTTTGAACAAATTCCAAATAATTAATGAAATATTTGAATTTGTTAATTACCCAATAAAATGGGTCCCGATTCAAGTTTCATCAAATTCCCAAATTTAAACAAAAAACAATGAAATTAAATCATATATTAATTTCATGAATTGTTTTTTTTTTTGTTGGATAAAAGGCCTAATTTAAATTTCTCGTATATTATTTTTTAATCCTAGCCGAAGCTGCCAGGGGTCACTCATATTCTAATTGGTTAAAACATCTCTCTAAAGGTGTCATGAGTTAAACACATGTTAGCCTTTTTTAAATTTCTCGTATATTATTTAATTTCTTAACAATCTCCTGAAAACTAAATAAAAGGTGTTGATCAGCTAACACTGACAGCACCGAAACCTATCTGTCATTTATGCATTTTCCAAACCAACAAAAGAAATAAGTCCAAATTTCAAGCCAACTACCAAAGCAAAATTTTCATATAAATCCCAACTCATTTTCTTCATTTTTCTCATCACCTATCAAACCACAAACCAAAAAGAGACCCTAACCCAGAGTATCATCATGGCTTCAGAGACCAATTTCTTAGCATTTTTCATCACTTTACTCCTTGTAACTGGAGGTGAATCTCGCCGTCTCTTAGAGTTTCATGAAGCCCCATCTGTTCATTCAGAAACACCAACTTTACCTAAACCGACACTACTGGTGCCAAAAGTTGAGCTTCCACCTTTGCCAGAAGTTCCGAAAGTCGAGCTTCCACCTTTGCCAGAAGTTCCGAAAGTCGAGCTTCCATCTTTGCCAGAAGTTCCGAAAGCCGAGCTTCCACATTTTCCAGAAGCGCCAAAAACCGAGCTTCCACCTTTGCCAGAAGTTCCAAAAGTTGAGCTTCCACATTTGCCAGAAATCTCAAAAGCTGAGCTTCCACCTTTGCCAGAAATCTCAAAAGCTGAGCTTCCACCTTTGCCAGAAGTTCCAAAATTCGAGCTTCCACCTTTGCCAGAAGTTCCAAAAGTCGAGCTTCCACCTTTGTCAGAAATTCCTGTAGTTCCCAAAATACCCATTCTAGAAGGCCTACCTCCAATTCCTTCCCTACCCCATGCTAAGGAATCACCATGAGAGAAAAAAACACAGAAGTGACTCAAGTTTAATAAGCTCTTATTTTTTTTAATTTCTTTCTAGATTTGCATGTGTCTTTTTCTTCTTACATTTGCGATTAAACGTTTGCTTGTGTTGTGTTATTGTTGTAAATGTAACGAAAATATAAGTGAGTTTCACTTTTATGTCTAATATAAATCCTTCTGTTGATATTAAAACATGTTGTCAATAATCTCATTTGGTGTTGGTGTCGTCTATGTTAAAGAAAAGGAAAAGAAAAGAGATTTAATATTTATCCGCCCCAGCAGTCTGGGTGTGCAAATTTATCAAGCTTAGGTCAAGTCCAGTGATTCTGCTCCGACGCGAATCTCTTCGCTAACAACTTACCAGCGAGAAGTGGGGATCTGTTACTGTTACTGAGGCTGCTTCGTCACCACCTTCGTCCATCTCCTGATATGATCAGGATTCCTCCCCACAACATATTCTTTGACTCTTTGCTTACTACCATGAGTACAGCAGCGATTCTATTTTTGAGGAGTATCCCTCGCCTCCGTCCATCTCTTCTTCCCCTTATTAATCTCAGGGGCGAACCCAGAGTACTCCAGGGGGAGGCAGCTGCCCCCCCCCTGGATTTTGAGTTTTAGTGGAGATTTATCGGTTTCGAACGACTCTGCCCCCCTGGAATTTTTTTTGCCCCCCTCTGGACGTTTAATTTGTAATTCGAGTTAAATTTAGGGTTAAAATTGAAATAAATCTGTTGAATTTTGATTGGTAATTAGAATTATAAGTCAGAGAATCAGAAATTACAAGTCAAAGCATTGGAAAGTATAAGTTAAAACATTATTTTTTATCGAGTATTCAATTGGTTAATGGATTTAAATCTGATTAGGTATTTAAATCCGATTCGATATTTTTTTGCCCCCCCCCGACGAAAATCCTGAATCCGCCCCTGATTAATCTCACCTCCCCATTCACCTCCACTGCTACCACTCAAGCGCCACCTTCAAATCCCCATTTCGCTGTACTAGACTACCTCATCCAAATGCGTAGTTCCTTCTGACAAAGCAATCCGGGCATTGAAGATAATCCAGCACCTCAAATACCCTGATAAGCCAGATGCGGTTCTCCGCTTCCTGAGACAGATCGGTATAAGCGAATCTGACATAAGAACCGCTGTGTCACGAGACCCTCGCCTTCTTTGCTCCCATTTAGTGAAGAACTGGACACCTAATGTGGCCAAGCTACAAGAAATCGGTTTATTTCAGTTCAATATTGTGCCAAAGATTGACTTCTGGATGCAGGCTATTGGCTCATTAGAAAATATGTTTGTGCTCCTCAAAAGGGACCGTCACTGTTTCAGAGTAACTTGGAAAATGTTATTGTGCCCAATATGGTTTATCTGTTTGTCAAATTATTCGATTGATCAGGCCGGTTCCTAGATTGTTCAAATCAAGGCCTGAAGCTATATATGAAGATATATGTTAAGAGAGCTGAGGAATTGGGGTCAGCTGTTCATCACAAAAGTTTGTATATGCATTAATTACTGTTAGCACCTTGAATAAAAGCACTCTAAATTCAAGGGTACATTAATTACTTGAAAAGTATGGGGCTTTCACAGAAGGAGGTCACCTATATGATGAGCAAATCTCCTATGGTGTTCAAGCTGTCGGAGTTGTTGAATATCTTGATGACATATGCATTGATCTTGATGAATATCTAAACCTAATGGCTACTAAGAGACTGTCAGTGGGGGTCCACTTGTCAAGAAAATCAGAAAAATGCAAAATAAATCATAAAAATTCAGAAAGGCCCTTGAAACTCTGAAAATTTAAGAAAGAGCATCTATTTACATGATAACAAATTTACACATAAAGTGAGGTGAATGAAGAGAATCTCTCTATTTACTTCTTCAGTAATTTATTGTCTTTCAATTTACTAGGATACAAAATTTAACCTCATCATTTTCATTGCTTCCTTTCCCTTCCATTTTTTTTTCCAGACTTTATATAAAAATATTCTCCCAAATCATTTGTCTTCAGAAACTCATTTTCAATTCATTTCAAATTCAAAACTTCATATCAAACCTAACTGATTACCAGCTCAGATTTTGACAAATAGAACTAAATTTTCGATCGGTAAGTTGAATATATCAGCGTAAATTATATCACATTTAATTTGTTATGAAATTCCGAACTGATATATTTGCTATTTAATTAGAGAGAAAGATGAATGTCTAATCTTTCGAATTTCAATATTCATAAAAAAACCTCCATCTAGTTTTAAACTTGAAACCTCCCAGGCAGAAAATATTGAGTTTTGACATTTGCTTAATTTGAATTTATATCAGAATTCATTCAATGCAATGTGAACATAGATATAGTTTTTAGTATTATATGCTCTACATGTGTTAATTATCATCCTTACTAAATTACATGCTCATATTAGACACACTCCATTTTATTAACATGCGGCATCAACATGCTCAAATTACATGGGCTGGATTTGGATTTAAGTAAACTCTCCTTTCTGTTCTAATCTTTATGGATTATGTTCTGATCTTGGGTCATGTGAATGGTTAATCATGAGAACTAATTCAAGAAAATTATATTCTCAAAATCCATTCAAGGCCAGGCCCAAGTTGCTGCCGTGATTACTCAGGGTGCGTTTGATGCAATCCCAGGAATAGCAGAATAGCGCTAACCTGAGATTAGCACTATTTCATTGTTTGAATGGGTTAGCAGAACAACGCTAACCCCAAGAATAACTCTACTCTTAGGGTGATTCAAACGTAGAATAGTGGCGAAAAAATAGTCACTAATCCAAAAACAGTGCTAACCCATGCTATTCTTCACGATCCAAACGCATCTCAGATAACATGTAAAAAGAAAATTTCAAAGAGTAACAAAAAATACAAAGCGAAAGCAAAGAAAAAAACAATCTGCTTAGTTGCTCAATACCAATTGAATAAATGTAAAAGGCCGGAAAAATTAGTCAACATTTATATAATGTGTATGCAAAATGTGACTATTGAATAATTTTCATATATAATTTGTATAACTAGAATTAATAGTTGAAAAAGTTGTTGCATAGAAAAATTATGAACTTTTTCTGGTACAACTCATCACTATTGGACCCCATATAATTGATAAAGCGTGAGTACACAACCATTGGTTTATTTGGCATGCATTTGTAATGATATATGTCAAATGCGTAGCTATCAATATTTATGCATAATTGTTTTTTTTTTTTCAATGTTGTTTTAAAAGCGCAAATGTACTCCATCAAGTTCTTCAGTCCTAATGAAGAGCTTCACTTACTAAATAAAAAAAATAAGATCACAAATACAAAAAAAAATTACATATTAATTTAGTGATTTTCTAAAGTTTTGATATTATAAGTTATTGGAGAAAATTAAAGAACAAGTTATAAAATATAATAACAATCATAATCTTAAAAGAATGATAAATGTTCAGGTAATTCTATTATATAAATAGTTTTATAAATTTGAAATATATAACAAAATAATTATTGATTAGTTATATTTTTTTAATATTTACGCATGTTTAATTTTGAGTCAAATTGGTATTTGAAGGAGGCAACAATGAGGTTCTCTTATTTAAAAAAATGGGTTATTAATGTTATATATTCTGAATTTTTATATTTTTAAAATAGGTTCTCGTATTATGAAATTCTCGGGTGGCACCATGCATGGGGAAAATTTTCGTGAATTTTCTTTTAAGTATGTTTGAATAGTCTTTGCTTGTGTTTTTTTGGGTGTCACATCAAACAAGTACTATCATCTTGTCAAAAATGGTTATCCGGCTCCACCGAGCGTCGAGGCATCCCTTCAACCTCCTTTATATTGATGAATACCCTACACATACTGAGGCTTTAGAAGAGTTGGAGGTGCTCAACCGCACAATTCAAAAGGAAGAGTTGGAGGTGCTCAAGCACACAATTCAAAAAAGGAAGAAATGAATAAGGTAAGGTGGAAAGTTGGGGATGTCATGTTTGAAGGCTGGTCTACGCAACGCGTGAAGGGTGTGGATGTGTGTGAATTATTTATTTTGACTACGATATCGAATTTCAATATTGCTGTGGATTACATTGTTTGATTATCTTCAAATTAGGTTGCACTTTTTTATTAGTAGTAGCTTTAACTAATTGCTAAGTTTTTGTATGTGTTTTGATTATGTTGCACTTAACAGTAATTTGCATAAATGTTTTCTTTCTCTTGTAAGAAATAAAAAATCTATTTCTAAAAATTGTTAGCACAAAATAATTTTTTGTAAATATTATTTCATTTTTGAGATATATTCTGAATTTGAAGTTTAGAGGTACAAAATAATCTGTCGTAAGAATTTAATATTCTTAGTACAAAATAATCTGTTTGTGAATGCCAAGTAGTATCTTTATTCTTTTTAGATGTAAGTTTTGAATTTAAATTTAAGATAATCCACGGTGACAAGTTCAAACTAAATTGACAAACACGGGTTTTGCCAATCAATCTGCAAACATACACAATACTTGCACTAATTGAAAATTGTGAATGATACACTGCATTATATACTTGATATATATGTTTGTGCATAAATGATGCATTTCTTGACGTAAAGACAAAAATTAAGACTACTAATAGACTTAATTTAAAATTTTAAATAAGCCCAATGTATGTTAGTAACTAATTTTGTGATAGAAAATGTCGCTTTATACAATTACAAAAAAATGATGCTTAAAAATGCATCAAATGCTTTTTGAGATCAAATTAAGGAGCATTATGCAATTTTATAGCATAGCAACAACATATCAATAATGTTGTCGAGTTTGAGTAGATCATTGTTATTATCTATTTTATTATTAATTAAAAACACACAAAGTTTTGAGCAATTAACAATGTATGTTATTATCTAATTTTCTATAGGACTAAAGGTTAAAAAAAGGTTTATAAGTTAATTTTAATACATTTATTTTTCGTTATTTTTTATTTACCGTTTGATTTTACAATTTATAAATTTGACATGTAAATGCATTTGAAGTAGACCGATTTCAACAATATAGATTCGTCGTTTGAAGTCAATCGAATATATTTTAGAGTTAAACTTATCAAAAGTGTTAATCAATTTGAGAACATAACAGTCAGATATTACACATGCATGTATGTGTGTGTGTGTGTGTGTGTGTGTGTGTGTGTGTGTGTGTGTGTGTATATAGGACAGTGCTACGGTGCTACGCATAGCATAGAGCCCTCCGTGCTACGGCTCACTTTTTGAGTTTTTAAAATCCTAACGGTTGATCCGAACCGTTCAACATGATCTCCATATGAATATGTACTTGCCAACCAAATTTTACATTTTTTAGAATTTTTTTACTAATTATTAAGCCACTTTGAAAAAACACTAATTTGTACACAACAGTAAAATCTGCTGAACCATTGGATCAGCGATTTTCAAAGTGGCTTAATAAATAGTAAAAAAATTCTAAAAAATGTAAAATTTGGTTTGCAAGTACATATTCATATGGAGATCATGTTGAACGGTTCGGATCGACCGTTAAGATTTTGAAAACTCAAAAATTGAGCCGTAGCACGGAGGGGCCCTTATATACGCGTAGCATGTTAGCAAAATCCATATATATATATATATAGAGTAAGGCTACGGTGCTTTGCAAAGGAAACCACCCCGTTTACTTCGAACTACTTTTTGGATTTTGAAAATCCAAACAACCGATCCGAACCGTTCAACATGTTCTAAACATTGAAATGTGCTTGGAGACCAAATTTTACATTTTGTGGAGTTTTTTTACTATTTATTAAGCCACTTTGAAAATTGTTGATCCGACGGCAAACAGTAAAAAACAGTAAAATTTTCTGGACCACCAGATCAGAAACTTTCAAAGTGGCTTAATAAATAGTAAAAAAATTCCAAAAAATGTAAAATTTGGTCTCCAAGCACATTTCAATGTTTAGAACATGTTGAACGATTCGGATTGGTTGTTTGGATTTTCAAAATCCAAAGAGTAGTCCGAAGTAAACGGGGTGGTTTACTTTGCAAAGCACCGTAGCCTTACTCTATATATATATATATATATATATATATATAATCTGGCTAATATGCTAAGCGTAGCATAGAGGCCCTCCGTGCTACGGCTCAATTTTTTTGAGTTTTCAAAATTCTAACGCTCGATCCGAACCGTTCAACATGATCTCCATATGAATATGTACTTGCAAACCAAATTTTACATTTTTTAGAATTTTTTTACTATTTATTAAGCCACTTTGAAAATTGCTGATCCAATGATTCCAGAAGATTTTACTGTTGTATACAAATTACTGTTTTTTCAAAGTGGCTTAATAACTAGTAAAAAAATTTAAAAAATGTAAAATTTGGTTTGCATGTACATATTCATATGGAGATCATGTTGAACGGTTCGGATCGACCATTAGAATTTTGAAAACTCAAAAATTGAACCGTAGCACGGAGGCCTCTATGCTATGCATAGCACCGTAGACACTTCCTACATATATATATATATATATATATCTGAAGGCAACAAGAGATCCCTAATGAGTGAAAAAAGGATTATTTCTTTATGATAACCACTAAAGAAAAATCAATTAGCATATTTTATCAAGGGCGATTACGATATTTACATTGAAAAGTCCCCCTCTTGTATTCCCATTGACTGGAACTAGAAGTGCTACTTTTACCTGATTAGCATACTTTCTGATATCATCGCTCCTGCTGCAACTAGAGGTGCTACCTTTACTCAATTATTTGGATCCGATTCAAAACTGAACCGGAATTGATCTGGATCCAATTAATTTGGATAGGATATGGTTTAAAAAATATAACCGGTTAAATTATGAGTATGGTTAAAAAATTAATAATTTAATATCCAATTCGGATCTGAACTGGAACCGATACTAGGGCTGTAAATGAGCTGAGTTTGAGCGAGTTACCTCAAACTCGAACTTAGCTCATTAAATAAATGAGCGAGTCAACTCGAGTTGGGATGGTAATAACGAGCTATAGAGCCAACTCGAACTCAGCTCGTTATCAACTCGAGTTGGCTCACAACTCGTTTAACCAGTTAAATCAATACAACACAAGTTATAAACGAGTTTGAGCTGAGTTTGAGCCGAGTTTGGGTTTGGTTTTGGTTATTCTGGGATTTTTTGTGTCCAAACTGTGTAGCTTTATGTAACTCGAGTTATAAATGAGCGAGTTGGGGTCAGCTCAAACTCAGCTCATTTATTAAACGAGTCAGCCAACTCGAGTTGGAACTAATTCGAGTTGTAAATGAGCGAGTTAGAGCGAGCTGTAAATGAGCGAGTTACGAGCGAGTTGCGAGTTCGAGCAATTTTGCCCAGCCCTAACCGATACTATAATGAATAAGATATGAATTTGATTTAATTATTCGATCCATAACCGAACCTGACCCGATACCCAAATAAATACCCGATAAAATGATAATACCATTAGTTATAATTATTTTAGGCAATTATTCTTCTATGGGCATAAGGACCTATTTGTAAAATGAGCATATTTTCATTTTCAAAGTTCAAACAGTCGATCCGACCGTTCAACATTTTCTCCATATTACAATGTACTTGGAGGTCAAATTTTACATTTTTTTTGAATTTTTTTACTATTTATTAAGATGGGTACAAAATTCAATGGTCTGAATTTGACTAGTTTTGTAAAATACTTAATAAATAGTAAAACAATTTAGAAAAATGTAAAATTTGACCTCCAAGTACATTTTAATATGGAGATAATGTTGAACGGTCGGATCGACTATTTGAACTTTGAAAATAAAAATATGCTCGTTTTACAAATAGGTCATTATGCCCATAGAAGCATCCCTCATTATTTTAATATAAAAATATATATTAATAACTATGAAAAGTCAATCATTTGTAATATTTTTTTTAAAAACAAATAATAATATATATCATATCTAGATTAATAATTAATTTTAAATCAAATGTCATGTCACTCATATTTTACTTATTAATTTCTTGAATGAAATTTATTGCTCCTCGCACAGATTATTAAAATCAAATGTCACGTTCACTTTTTGCTTATAAATTTTCAAAACTAATAATTCATTCTTGATCTTTTTGTCTACCATGTACCCACCCCAGATTCAGACCGGACTCGATAATCCACAAACAAGTTATGGGTATCTATCTACCCAGAACCAGAAGATTGAGTCCGAAATATCTACCGATAGATAGGTATCCAAATCCGGACCCGATCCGATTTGAAACTAATAAGTATATGAATCTAAATTCAGACCTGAACACTTTTAGAGTACGGGTCCAAATATCATAGTATTGGAACCCTACCCGATCCGATAGCACCTCTAGCTGCAACTACAACGCGTGTAATATTCATTTCAACTCAATACATAATTCGAAAGTGGAGGTAGTACAGTAGGCTAGAAAAAAAATTTAGGATTTAAAAAAAAATTCATTACATAACTCCTCTGGACCCTGCCGCAAAGCAAAAAAATTCTGATGTGAGTGTTTAAAAAAATATATATAGGTTAAAATTAGCTCGTTTAAAAAAATAAAATTTCAGAATAAAAGTATCGTCTGGCATTTTTATTAATACCTAAAAAAAAGAAATTATCAAATCTGCTCTCACCTCAAAATTATTTTTAAAAATGCCCTAACCGCCTCCTACTGGGGCGGTCCACTACCTATAGCTGATCGCCCAGAGGGGGGCGGTCCACTAATTTTTTTTTTTTAGAGAGACAATATGAATATCAAGATGCTGAATTATAACGCTAAAAATTCGGATTTTTTTTAAAATATTAGTTAGATTACTTCTTTTAAGCATATTTATACTAAAATACACTAAATTACTTAGAATTATGATAAATTACGTTGAATTACACTAATTACTTTAAATTACGCTAAATTATGCTAACTTCACTAATTATGCTAATACGATAAATTACGCTAAACAACACAAAATTACCTAAAGTAGACCGATTCTGTGCCATCTTTCATGAATCATAAAAAATAGTAAAAAAATTTCAAAAATAGCAAAAATTGGTATTCTACAAGTTCATTATGTAACTAATTTAGAGCTACTTAGATTGAATAATATAAAAAAATCTTAATCGGAAACTTCAACTCAAGTTTTGAGGGTCTTTCCTTTATTTTTTGGCAATTCTGAATTTTGCAATCCGGCATCGCGGGGACGATGCATGCGTATTTTCTCAAGCTTTCCGAAAAGTGGTCATTTGCTGAAATTGGACACTCGAGCGCCGTTTTATGACCGTTTGAAGTTTCATCGTCGTTTTTCGTCTTTTTAGTGAAGATATCGTTCCTATTCATATGTAATTTAGCGTAATTTACCTTTTTTTAGCGTAATTTAATGTAATTTAGTGTAATTTATCGTAAATTAAAGTAATTTAGTGTAATTCAACGTAATTTAACATAATTCCAAGTACTTTAGCGTATTTTAGTATAAATATGCTTAAAAGAAATAATCTAACTAATATTTAAAAAAAATCCGAATTTTTAGAGTTAGAATTCAGCATCTTGATATTCATATTATCTCTCTAAAAAAAAAAAAAAAAATAGTGGACCGTCCCCCCTCTGGGCGGTCAGCTATGGGTAGTGGACCGCCCCCCATCTGGGCGGTCTACTATGATTCTGGACCGCCCCAGCAGTGGGCGGTCCACTATGGGTAGTGGACCCCTCTCTCTCTGGGCGGTCTGCTATGGATTCTGGACCACCCCAGCAGGAGGCGGTTAGGACATTTTTAAAAATAATTCTGAGGTGAGTGCAGATTTGATGATTTCTTTTTTTTCGGGGGTATTAATAAAAATGCCGGAAGTATGTAGTTTGCAGCTCGCTCAAAATGAGCTCGTTTAGACCGGGCTGAAAATAAACTGGCTCCTTAGATAAATTAGCTCGTAAAATGTTTTAAAAAAAGTTTGCTCGTTCGGACTGAGCTGAAAATAAATTGACTCTAAACTGGCTCGTTCTAACTCAGGTCCATATCTAACGATTAAAGAACTCCTCTAGACCGTTGGATATTCTCTGAATTCATATTCTTTTTAACCTTAGAATATTTCTGCTTAGATCCGGACCGTCCGATCAGAATCCGCACAAATTAAAGGGACTCCTTGCGTTCCACCTCAGGCGAATCTTATCCCGGATTCTAATCAGACGGTACAATCTAAACAGAAATATACTGTTACCTCAGAGTCTGAACTCTTCGTATCTTAGGTTTTAGCTCAAGTCCACAGCTGACAAGCCCCGATCCCCCTCCTCATTCCTCCTCCGCCTCTCCCTAATCCCCTCTTCGCTCCTTTCAACTGGTTTGCTTTTCTAAATCTCTCTTTCCACCTTCAATTTTTCGTTGATTTGATTTAGAACGAGATAGATCGGATCTTAGTTAGAATAGTCAAGCGAAGGAGATGTGTTTGAGCTGGAACTGGTAATTTTTTCCTTTTCCTTTGCCAATTTAGAATATAGTGTTATTTTTTTGCTAATGTTTGACTCTTAGTTAATTAGTGGCATTTCCTTGCTCTCTTTGTTGCCTTGTGCTTGAATCTGGTGGGGTTTTTTTGTTCCTTTCTTGAAATCATATAGTTTTGTGACTTTAGTTTCATATAGATCAACCTGAGACCTGGTAAAAAGGATGAATCAAAACAACTACTTTTCTCATCTTATGATGTGCAAGTTAGTGAATTGTTGGGTTTTGATGGAGTAAAGGTGAGAAAAGCAGTTGAACCACTCAAAGATACTGAATATATTTTTGGTACCGTCATAAGTTTTTACTGTTGTATAATTGAATTGGATTGAATTGCTGTTAGTAATGTAATTATTATGCTTACGAACTGCGGGGGATCTCTAATTTTCAAAGTACAGGCTATAATTATCCAGTGAAAAAATGGACAAAAAAAAGAATAATGGAAATTATGGTATTTATTATGTTCTAACATTGCCGTGCTTCTAATGAGGTCTCTTTTCCCTACATTACAGAAAATAAATCGAAGTAGATTTCTTTTGAAAATAATGAAGTAAAAGCCACCAATGCCAGGGCTCCCTTTGGCAATTCGAGAAACAGCGTATGTTATTTCATACCTCCTAAGTCACCTGGTTAAGATTTCATCCAATTATGCAAATGATGCCCAGCTGTTTATTGGGTTAGCAGTAGATTTCTTTTGAAATAGTGAAGTAAAAGCCACCAATGCCAGGGCTCCCTTTGGCAATTCGAGAAACAGCGTATGTTATTTCATACCTCCTAAAGTCACCTGGTTAAGATTTCATCCAATTATGCAAATGATGCCCACCTGTTTATTGGGTTAGCAGTCTTTAATCAAATTTAAAAACTATTAACAATCCAAAGTTTCAATTTCCATCTGAAAGGTTCATTTTATCGATTACTGATTATGTTTACCCCAATACTCCTGAGCTCCTAGTTTTCCCTGTATAAGTGTGATAATGAGCTTAAAAAGTCGAGCAGTTCTACATTAATTTTCCAGAAAAAGTTGGAGGCAACTTTGTTATACTTTGCTCGAGTTAACCTGTGTTTAGCACATTTTTGCGCAAATTTGGTGAAATAGTTCGTGTAATTTGCAAAAAAGCCCTATTAATACCACAGGAGGATTTGAGTGAACAATGAGCCATTTGATATGTAGGAATTTCGGGTGTAGTTGTAGCGATTCAAAGACAGCTGATCAAATGTGCCGACATCAGTCGCGGGCCCATCTAACTGCTGAGGAGCAACTTGCCGCTGAAGAAAGCTTCTCACTGTATTGCAAGCCGGTTGAACTTTATAACATCCTTCAGCGCCGCTCCACCAGAAATGTAACTTCTCTTAACGCACGATTTCTTAGGGGCGGATTCAAGTAGAATGATTGGGTTTTTTTGTAAATGTTTGTATTTATGTATGATTTTATATATAATTTAGATTAAAATGTCATGAGTACAGTAAATTTGACCCTCATTCTCAGCATAAAAAATTTATATGATTGAATCCCAGAGTTTGATTTTCTGGCCTTGTTCATTGCTGTTGACAATACGCTAATTTTCTTTACAGCCTTATTTTCTTCATCGATGTCTTCTTTACAAGATACATGCAAAGCTTAAAAAGAGGTAAGGCTAAACTTTGATATTGTTAGTTCCAACAGATAAACTATGTATCAGGCCTTTGACTAACTTTAGCACATGGGCGTAATAATATACATTATTTATATGCAGAATCCAAGTTTCTGTTTCTCTCTCATCGAATATAAATGAGGCAATACAATCACGGATTATTTTTCCTGTATATGTGCTTTTGGCTAGACCTATGCCCGAGGTTTCTTCTAGAGAGGTTAGCATTTTACCCAGGTAATGAGATTATGAAATTTGACTTTACATAAATAATTAAAACTGTAAAGTTTGAATCACAGCAGGCTGCATCCTTCCGGCTTAACAAGGCCTACAGGCTTACCTCTTTCTTTGAAATTGGCGAGAAAGATCACACTGAGGCCAATTTTGTAATTCCAAGTTTGCAAAGGCTTGCAACTGATTCTAGGGCTAGCAACCTTCACATAGTCGTTGTTAGCGCTGGTAGAGACAAATTTTACTCACTTATTAACTTTTTTTTTTTTTTTCATTTTTTTACCTTTTCTGATTCAGTTATTTATATGGCTTATAATATTTTGTGAAGGAGAATGCAAGGAAAATATTGTTGAAAATGGAAAAGCGGAGCTTGGGCAATCTTCCTCTTTTCCTAGTAAATATATAATCCATATATCATGATGGTTACCACCTTGTGTATGGCATTACTGACATAAAAGTTACAATACTTTTTGTTAAAATTATAAAATTCTGCCCCGGCAGCAAATAGAAATATAAATGTCGTATACACATCAGTTGTGCGATCACTTGGCTATCCTTTTAGTTCATAAAACTTGCAACTATTTTAATGGGTGGGAATCCATTGACAATAAATTAACTTGATAATCTTGGCAACATAAAAAATCATTTGTAATTTGAAAATCCAACAATTACAATGTAATGTATAATGCACATCATACACATGAAAAATGAATTGAAGTTTGCAATGGACCATATTCTGGCATTTGATGAATTATCAAATGATATTCAGATTGCATGAAAATTGATACACAGCTAATCTATAGGGCAAACAACATGCCTATATTTTTTTTTTTGTAATTTTTATTGACTTGATTTGAAAAGTGTTTTTTTGTCGAGTTAAGTCGTTGCCAGTGGATTCAAAACCATTTTAAAATGCCGTTTTGTTTTTCTATCTATTTGTTTATTTAATTTTTTTATTAATTTGACATAATAGATCTGGAAGGAAAATGCTATTGGGGGTCTATACCTATCAGTTTACTCTCTTCTTCTCTTGAGAATTGCGTGACTTTGAGTTTGGGGCACAAAGCTGAGATGGTTTCAGCAATTAACATGCATCCAAGCCACTCGGAGGTTTGTTACTTGAGCTTCCATTTATATTTGTATAATTTCATGCTGTGGTTAAATAAAAGGAGCTTGAGATTTTAAAATTTCAGAAATCAAAAACCTATTGGACTGAAAAGTATATAATATTTTCTGAGCTTCTTTTCCTTTGCCTTGTTTTGGAAGATATATTTGGGATTTATACCTGGATTGGATCAATGATATGTATATGTTAGGTTTCGAAAGTGCTAAAAGAGATGGCACCTATAGCAAATTTTCTGCTTTTTATTTGTTTATGCTCGGGTGATATTCATTTCTGTTTATACATATATCCTATTTAAGCACCTAATTAGGTTATGTTAAACTCTAAACCTACAGAATAAGCCAGAAATATTGCATGTTTCCTCATTTACACAAGTTTCTCATCTTGTCTATTTTGGAAACTCTTTCTTTGCAGATGAAGTTAGCAGAGCAGAATAATCATGTTACTTTCCATGCCCCAAAAGAAGATGCTTCTGTTAGTCACCTTTCGATCTAAATGAAATTGAATTCAATATAATGAAAATTTCTGGTTGATTGATAATTTTTAAATTTTGTACTGAAGGGTCCCTTTCAATTACAAGTAAACCTATCTGCTGTAGAAGTCGGCGCAAGTGGGCGTACCCCATATGATTCTTACTCATATGAAAATATACCCGCATCATCATTGCCTCATATCATGAGGTAAAAAACTTTAATTAATTACTTCATGAGGAAATCTCATATACTCAATACTGTCAGAAGTTATGAAGCGTCCTCTTATGTTAAATTAGTCATACATGTTATATTTTCTATCTATTTTTTTGTTCTGGTAATGAATAATTAGAACCTTTCTTCACATAAAAGGTATTGCACTGTTTTCTTCAGTTTGCCACTGCTCTTTTTCTTTACAATATCTTCTCTGTTGTTATTTTTTCTCTAGGTTGAGAGCTGGCAATGTTCTTTTCAACTACAGATACTACAATAATACATTGCAAAGAACTGAAGGTTAAGCTCTCTCCCTCTCTCTCTCTCTCAGTTACATTTGCTCTCATTTCCACATCTTTTTTCTTTCTCCTTTTGGTTTGCTTCATCTTTTAGTTCATGCAATTTTTTTCACAAACAGTTACCGAAGATTTTGCATGCCCATTTTGCTTGGTGCAGTGTGGAAGCTTTAAGGTAAACTATATGGCGTTCGTGATCTTTTTTTTTTTTTTTTTCAAATTATTCAGTTTTGTATCAATCAGCGTAATTACGATAAGCATCTGATAGATCAAGTTGCTATTGCTTTATTTTGTAGGGTCTAAAATGCCATTTGGTTGCATGCCATGATCTTTTCAAGTTTGAGTTCTGGGTTGGTAATCTTCTGTATTTTCCGGCCATACCTTGTTTAGCAGCTTCAGTTCTCTTTATATAATTTCTTGGACTACTCTTTTGATTCATCATTTGAAGGTTACTGAAGAATACCAAGCAGTAAATGTTTCAGTGAAGACAGATGTTTGGAGATCTGAGGTAAATCAATGTTTTAGTTGTAAATCATCAAATATTATATTTCAACCATGTTAATATTTTAAGCCATAATTTGTACATAAAAACCTAAATTGAACGATGGCTTTGAAATCAGCCGATTCCGAGTTGACTCGGCTGCCAGAGTTATGTGCAGAAAACCGATAAAATCAACGGTGAATTGAAACAATCGGCCGAATTTCCACTGAGTCTCTTTCCTCGAGAGCAAAATTTCATTGTTTTGGTAATTCAATCGAACCAATTTTGTATTTTTGCATGGCCGTTAGCGAGATTTGGGGGGAGGAAGATAGATGCGAACAGGAAAGAGAAGAAGCTTTAAAGCATTATAAAATATTAAATAGACATGGTGTACAAAATAAGGTTTTTCTGAATACAAAATAAGGTTTTTCGAAAAAATCCGAGTTTCCAATCCAATTCGGCCGATTCTTACCGATTCCGTTCTGATTTTCAGAACCATGAATTGAACAAAGGAATAGAAGGTAAAAATATATGTAATATTTCTAATATGGAAAAATTGTTTCCAGCTTGTAGCGGAAGGAGTTGATCCAAGACTACAGACTTTTTCCTACTGGTAAATTGAATGCCACCTTTCCTATATTCTTTGAAATATACATGCATTATTATTATACTCTCTAAGATGTCAAGTGACCTGTGTGTGTATGTTTGTTGGGTCAGCTCGAGATATAGGAGGCGAAAGAGGTTAGAAAACACAAATAAAAGAAAAAGTCGTGTGCAGCTGTGTGCAATGGAGTCCAACTCTCCTGACGAAACCTTAGCCTGCATGGATGAGGAATTACAGCAGAAAGATAATGGCACATGCTCCTCCCATGGTCCTGTTGGAAATTCATACACCATTGCTGGTAAACAGAGAAATTAAGAAAAGAGAAAAAGAGTAAATTACACTTAGGGTCCTCAATCACCTATTTCCAATTTTGGCCTAATATATTCAAAGTTTTTGTTTTGGTCCCTATCGTTATCAATTCTGTACAAAGTTAGCCCTTACGTACAAATGTGTTAAAAATGACTTCTGCATGTTGATGCCGTGATGGTGGATTTTTGTTCATTTTAAAGAAAATGTCATTGGTAGGATCAATTTGGTGCAAGTGATGAATGTTAGGGACCATAAGGGAAATTTGACAACTTTTAAGGTCCAAAATGGGCATAAATGGACTATTTGCGTGATTTACTCAAAAATATACGAAACAAAAAGCTATCATGATTTCATGTTACAGTTTTGATTGAGGGCCGTTAAGTCATGAAGGATTAACACTTTATTGTCTGTTAGTATTCTGCTCATGATGTTGTAGCAGTCAAGTCAGGTATAACCATACCAGTATATACTGGATGTACTTCAATGTAAATATGCATTTGGACTCATTTTGTTTTACCAGGACCAACCGCGATTAGTAGGGTACTATGCTTTTTCCAACTAGAAATACTTGACATGCAAAAGTAGGAATTCATTACTAAGTAATTGCTTTGTATAATTAACTTTAACTTGCTGTTGGAGGGAAGATAAAATTTCATATATACTCTATGATTGTCAGCGCAACTTTCGATTACAAGTGATATGGCTCAGACTTTAGCTGGAAGTAACCTCGCACCACCCACTGTGCTTCAATTTGGGAAGACCAGAAAATTATCCATCGAAAGAGCTGATCCTAGAAAGTAAATTTTTTAATTTTTTAATCATTGTACAAAATTTTGTAGTTGCCATCATCATCATCATCATCATCATTATCATTGTAGCAACTTACTATGAGCGCCATATTCATCGTCTTCTCTTCATGTGACACTAATTATTATTTTTTTCTGAAAAAAGTGGTATATAATACCACCTCTTTCGTTATACTAGAAACAGCCTAGAGTTTACAATCTACATAGTATATACAATCGAAAGCCAACAAAACAAACAGATAGCTGAACTATAACACAAAAGGAGAAGAGTAAAATACACCCTTGAATATTATTCCAGAGAGAAGTAGAACAGGTACAAACACAAAAGTGTGTACAGCTTCGCACAGGCTGGTACATCAGGTCCACATAATTACATTCATTCCGAGTTTTTTTATGTATGAAAGTACAAATATCAAACAAGTACTTCAATTCTAGGCTCTCTCTCGGTGCTTCCCAGTGCCCCTTCCCACAGCCTCATTATTTTTATTATAATTGTTGTTGTTGTTGTTATTGTATGCTTGTACCATACTTGACTATGTTTTCTTATTTTGTTGATAGCCGTGCACTTCTACAAAAACGCCAATTTTTCCACTCACACAGAGCTCAGGTAATTGTTGGCTTTAGGGTTTAGGGTTTAAATGAAAATTAACAGTCCTGTCCCAAAACTCTATGGTCCATATAAAGCGTTTCTACTATTGGCACAGACTTTTATGTTTGTGCAAGTTAAATGACCCATTGAATGGCATGAGTCTGTAGAAATGAAAAATTGCAGTCACTATCCAAAAACACTGTTAATATTATTAATAAGAATAGGGTTTGCCCCACATCCTTATCTTCGTTTACAAAGTCAGAACAGTGGATCCGAGCCGTCAACATGATCTCCATATTAAAATGTGCTTAGAGACCAAATTTTATATTTTTTGGAAATTTTTTACTATTTTTTAGATAGGTAGAAAATCATTGTTTTTCAGAATATTTTGGACCATCTAAAAATAGTGTTTTTGTACTTATCTGAAAAAATAGTAATAAAGTTCCATAAAATATAAAATTTGGTCTCCATGCAATTTTTTTTATGGAGATCATGTTGCGCAGTTCAGATCGACTGTTTTGACTTTGAATTCGGAGATAAGGATGTGAGGCATGATTGGGGTAATAAACCTTTCTGCCATTTTATCGATAATTGTAGATAAGTCCTCATGCTCTAGTTCAATCCTTTTGCAGCCAATGGCACTAGAACAGGTATTCTCGGATCGTGACAGTGAAGATGAAGTTGATGATGACATTGCTGATTTTGAAGACCGCCGTGTCAGTAATTATCGCCTTGTTATGCAGGCCCTCAATTTTGTAAAATTAATATAAAACACTAAGAGTGAAGCTATGGTACTATGCATAGAACATATTGGTCCGTACTACGGATTTATATTTTTGTTTTTAAAGTCTAAATAGTCGATCTGAACATTCAACATGATTTCCATATGAAAATGTACATGTAGATCAAATTTTACATTTTTTAGAATTTTTTTGCTACTTTTTAGATAGGTAGGAATCACTTGACTAAAGATTCTTAGACCATTTCAAAGTAGTGATTTTCTACTTAAATAAAAAAATAGTACAAAAATTCTAAAAAATGTAAAATTTAGTCTATATATTCATATGGAAATCATGTTGAACAGTTCAGATCAACTATTTGGACTTTGAAAACGAAATATTGATCCGTAGTACGGACCAATCTGCGCTATGCATAGTACCGTAGCCTCACTCAAACACTAATAATGGAAATGTTAAGTAGTTTCATATTGAAATATTTCTTCAGATGCTTGATGATTTTGTGGACGTGACAAAAGATGAGAAGCAGATCATGCATCTCTGGAATTCCTTTGTCCGAAAACAGAGGTACCATCCTCAGTTCTCAGCCGATGATCTTTTCATAATATCATCCATTCTGCATGTTTGCAATTCGGATCTGAAATCTGTTTTCATAATTTTTTTTATTTGAAGAGTTTTGGCTGATGGTCATATCGCATGGGCATGTGAGGCTTTTTCAAGGCTCCATGGAAAGGATCTCGTGCAAGCTCCCTCTTTACTATGGTACGTTACTTTCTGTTGAATTTTGACTAAGGTTGAATTCAATAGAGAGCTGTATTGTTTCTCTATGATGTGTTTATCAATTATTCATATGTCATCATCTTCATCTTTGTTTGCTCCATATATATTATATTCTCCTCTTTCTAGGTGCTGGAGGTTATTTATGATAAAATTGTGGAATCACAGTCTGTTAGATGCACGTACTATGAACAATTGCGGTGTGATCCTTGAAGGCTTCAAAAATGAAAGTTCTGAGCAGAAGCAAATTTGATGTATATCATGGCACCTAAGCAAATCCTCAAATTTGATTAATTAGTTCAGGTCACCTGGCAAATCTTCTTTTCTTAGATGCAATTAATTGGTTTTATTTAATTTAGAAACTTCCCTGACCTAGTATTGTTATAAATTTGACTATTTGAGGCCAAAAGGGCGATTTATTACTTGTTAGTATTTGTATAATAGTGCGCATGCTACTGTTTTGCGTCAATTTCTGGATTGAAATTTTCTGAAGATGTTCTTTGGTGATTGATATTTCGGCTGCATATGGCAACCAAAAAGACCTTGTTTAAATTGCCATCAAACCCAGTTATAGGAAAAGAAAAGTAGGAATATACTTTATAAGAAAAAAAATTGTCCCCACAATCTTTTTATACGAAATATATACAAGGGTAATGCAACTCGTTGATTTCTACTTGCACAAATTTGTACATATTCGTGGTCCAAGTCAGAAATTTAAAGTTAATTCAGAATTATATCTCTTACTCCCTCGATTCCAAGGTATAGGAATCATATCATGAGCATGGAACTTGTAAGTTTTAGTAAAGTAGAGAAGAAGCATTACTATTATTGGTTTGCTAAGCAAGAACGTACTCGAGCGAAAACAAGGATTTTCCTAAACATTTGGCAATGAAGCATTTGATGCAAGTTCAAGGGTTTTCCTAAACATCATCATTAAAATGATTAAAAAAAAAAAAGGTTATACCCTTTCTAGATATTAGAAATTTAGTAAAATATATAAGAACTAAATTAAACCACCCAATGAATATTTTCTGGAAACCAAATTCAACAACTCAAAGCAACACTAAAGTTTTGCCATTGTTGTTCACATTAAGCATTCCCCTATTACCATACAAAACGAACTCAAACCAAATAATTTCCTATTTAAAATAATAAAATCAAATACGGAGTAAATTTGTTTACCAACAAGCATGCCAAATATGTCCAATCCAAATGCTATATGTTGATTATATTGAACTTCACTTTGTTGTATACAAGTCAAACTGATCAAATCAAACCAAAGTTATATTTCAAAATCATAAACTACAAGTGGTAGCACATTGTTTTTTCTTTACAAATAGGGAGGTGATAATAGTCCTCCAATATCAATCTTTTGTCAAATCTTTCAACTAATTGCTTTTTACTAAGACCACTTTCTAAAAGGTGCACCGATATTGATTCTTGTAAAGTCTTTATACTTAGCATATCAAGTATATAGGTCACACTCCAAACTGAAAATTCAGATTAAGACGTGATCAATCCTCGCCTCGTGCTTATTAAATCAATAAACACGCAAGGCTAAACAAATAACAAGTAAGTGCGGAAGCGTGAATAATAAAATAAAAGCATAAGTTATACAATTCATAAATAAACATACACATATAATGTCCATGCAACCCACATCATAGTAAAGTAATACATAATCTAAGGAAGGAGATACATGATCTAACGAATCCGATATATGAATCAAAAGCATCAGGACTTGTATATCTAACTAAAAGCCCTATACATAACAATCAAACTACGTGGTCCTCGGGGACAGTTCCTAGCAAATCCTGCTGCTGATCACTAGTCTTTGTACCTAAAAATCCACGAAATAACTTGTGAGTGAGCCACTAATCACTTAGTATGTGACTCAGAATTACCCCTCGAGAGATCCTCTACAGTCAAAGTACTTTTAATTGTAAATCTACGTATGATTTTCATAACGGTAATTTATATGCAAGTGATGTAGTTATATATATAGATATGACCTAGCTTATTAACTATTAAAAGAAAATACATATAGTAGATGCAACTAGCCAATGATGCAATTATCCTATCATGACAACATGCAAAAGATTTCCAGAATAAAACACAAGGAGAGTATTATATTCATATCCAAATCAGAGTCCAGTACCTAAATACTGTGTGTAGAAGTTAATACAATAATACGGAAAGAAATTCACTAGGTGCTGTGCCAATCGGATCAAAGATCCCATAAGATATTATCCAAGTACACCGGTCAGAAAGTTCAATGATACACGTTGCCTAGTGACATCGAGCATTGAGCCTCTTTGTGTACTACGAATACAGATGGACATATCTCAATTCTGAGTTTCATACACTAAATCGATCCAAACATATAAAATAGGAAAAGTACAAGCATGTCGTAAAATATAGTTAATATCGTCCCTTATGAGCAAGAGAGAACTCCATTCGTCTGGCCAGACTAATGTGACATAGTAACAAATGCCACATACTCGAACTGTACACTCAACTCGCCACGGCCTCGAACCGTGCAGATTAAATCCGACCTGCCACAGATCATGATCAGAATCAGGACCTGTGCAGTATCGAATAAAAAACACCCGTATATGGCGAGTAGCTCCTAATGGAGGGGAAAAATCCTGAATCGATTCGTACACCGGACTCAAACCATTGCACGTAAATGTAAAATTAAACGAGAAAAGTATATAACTCAAAGTTATACATATAATAATCCTAGAAGACCTCCCGAGGGGTCAAGTGATCACTCAATTCAGTGGCTATCGGGTCGGCTCGTACCCCATCCTAAGAGACAGAACGAAGTCATTTGATTTTTTCTCAGCACTCACCAATACATGCATGCAAATACATAATAATATATTGTCTTCTACGAGAAAAAGACAAACTAATAACCTAATATAATATAATATTATATACTATATGTCACACCCCAAATTTTGACCACCGGAGCGTGATTATAACATCATCACCGCACTTTTTCTTGGCCCGTCAACCTACGTCGCTAACATAAAGGAAAACAAAATAAACAAAACAGAGTCAGCTACAAAGCTTAATAACCGGTTATTTACCGACGCGCTTCTCTATAATTGACTTAATTTAACAATCATTCAAACATGCCAAATTAATCCATATGAATACACATAAAATTATGTATGCATATTTAACCGGCAATAGCACGTCAGTCTAGGTTATCCGTAAAACAAGTCACATCATATTCATATAGTTAGAATCTCATTACACAGGCGATTCCCAACTTCTACAACACACAATTCCTTAAACAGCCAATCCAATGGGAAATTCAGCCAACATTGGAAGGCCGCCAACCCACTAGGAAATTCAACCAACAGTGGGAGGCTACAATCACAAATCAAATTCCAATCTCATACTCACTATCCCGTTAAATATGCCATCATAATCCAATATGCAATACCAATATTCAAATCAACCATACAAAACGAAAATACAGATTATAGAGAAGTCTGGTTACCTGGTAGCGAGATATTCAGAATTTCAATCAGTTTACAACAACAGTTCAGAATCTCTACGACGTAGTCAGGGTTCGAATCAGGCATTTGATAATTGATATCAAAACTTCAACAAAATAATTCTTCTATATATCTCTATTTATCAAAACAGAGGGGGTCGGATCCAAACAGAAAAGAGGAGAGAGCGAACGAGAGAAAGTTTTATTTAGAATATATTTATAGGTTAATAACTAAAAGGGGACGGTTATGACTCAAAATTATCTATACGGCCGGGAATTTAATATATACAGATGGGTTAGAAAGTCGGTTAGGGAGGTGGCGGGAATTTAGGGAGGATGAGACGCGTCTCATTAATTTTTCTTCATAATTTAGAAATAAAGTATAAATAGAAATAAACTTTATCAAATTTATGATTAAAGAAATGAACTAGATATAGAAATTTGTACGGGTAAATTCAAGTTTTAAGAATAAAACATAAATGGAAATTTTATTATTTCATTCTGCTTCTAAAAAGAATTATACTATTTAGAATTATATTATTTTTTTCAAAGACATACTAGTAGTGTATAAATAAGCTAGAGTGAGGCTACGGTGCTATGCATAGCACCAATTGGATCCGTACTACGGCTTAAAATTTGACTTTTCAGAATTTTAACGGTCGATCCGAACCGTTCAACATGATTATAAAATGAATATGTACTTGCAAACCAAATTTACATTTTTTCAAATTTTTTTACTATTTTTCCGAAAATCACTTGATCTAAACATTATGGACCATCCAAAAACAGCCTATCTAAAAAAATAGTAAAAAAATTCGAAAAAATGTAAAATTTGGTTTGCAAGTACATTTTCATTTTATAATCATGTTGAACGGTTCGGATCGACCGTTAGAATTTTGAAAAGTCAAAGTTTGAGCCGTAGCACGGACCCAATCCGTACTATGCATAGCACCATAGCCTCACTCAATAAGATATGTTAAAAAAAAAAATATACTCTTTATTATATTATACAAATGTCTTGTAAACAAATAATAATTACTTAATTTTTTGAGATATTACACTATATCTTTAAGTTACCCTACTCCTAAAATACAGTAAATTATAATTTTTCAGAGATTATGCGAATCCTATCTACAGTGCAAAAAGGATAAATATACTCTACAATTTTTAATGCAGTTATTTAATTTAATTAAACATGATAGGTCAGATGGATCGACTCATAAGAGTACGCTACAAAAATAATAATTCAGATATCCCACATCTATAATAAAGGGGCAAGTAAAAGGTACGATGAGGCTACTTGTAGGAGTAACTTGCTAGATCCTCGCCTGCGCTGGTCAAATCGTACTCAGGGTCAGTTTCCTCGTACACAGCCGAATCAGGATAGGTCTGATAACCTACATGTCGTAACTTTAATTCATTAATAAACTGGGTAAAAATACCGTATCAATTTTCCCCATTTTGTTACTTTTACTCATGCTCCTAATTTAAAAGTAAATTATTAAATTTATTCCGCTCAGTGTAATTCGGTCGTAATTAATTATAATAACTAATATATAATTAGTTTGATTACTTTGATTCAGGTTTGCATAATTTAAAATGAATTTAGTTATCAATGTTTATTTTACTAAGTATTTTGCTTATTTATTATGTCAATTAATTCGTCTTGGGATTTCATTAAATGCATTTATTACTTTTAAGTTATTGTTCTACGTGTCATTAAAATATATGCTAACCTATCATTTTAGATTATAATAAACTAATTACGCTAATTATATTTATTTATAATAATTATACTTCAAATTATATTTGCCAATTAATTACTTTAGTTAATTAATATATAAATTAATTGTAATTTAAAGTTTATGATATATACAGTATTTTATTATTCTATTAAGATACTAATAGTGTCTTCTACAAATGGTCATGATTTATTCTTCTACAATATAGTAAATCAATTGGGTTTATATATAATATATAATCAATTTAAATAATGTTATCGATATATACATGTTAAAAGATATATATACACACACAATATATTCAGTTATGTGATAAATGATATATAGCATGAGTCGATAGGTAACTTGTCATATTCAATCGATGTTTGCGCTCATTTGCGCATTTCGTAAATGTGGTCTAAAGTCCTTTTTGGCTTGAACTCGTATATGTTTGAGTTGCTTGATGTTGTTGCTCGAACTCGTATATGAGTTTCTCTTTATATCTAGCATACAAACTCTAAAGATTAAGCAAATCAATTATCTATAGCGACTATGTAACTTGTCATATTGTACATTTTTCAACTGAATCTCTCTTAGTAGTCCAACTATTTATACCCAATATATATATCAACCACAAAGATTAAACATTTGAGTCCTTTACGATGATTATGTAATCTATGAAGACTTTGTAGTTTTTATAAAGTCAAAATCCAAGTCTATATATCTAGCATATCAATTATAATGATGCAACATATCAAGTCTATATACCTAGCAAGAGATATGAAGAAGAGAAGAAAGAAAGAGAAGCCAGAGAGAACGAAGAGGATTTTCCAACTAGAAAACTGGTGGCTGAGGAGGGTCGACGGGAGAGAATCAGCCTATAGTGAGAGAGAAGAGGAAGGGTCCAATTGTAATTACTAAAATATATAATAATTTTTTGTAAAACAATAAGTAATTGTTGCATTGAGTTCCAAGAATATTATTTTTATTATTTTGGTATAAGCACACTATAAATTTCAATGGTTTAGTAAAAAAAAGATAAGATGATTTCCTCCGGAAATTACATAAAAATCAAGAGAGAGTGACCTAGAAAGAGATAAACTCCTTTATTAGAGAGTAACCTAGAAAGAGATAAACTCCTTTATTAGTAGAAAGAAAAAATGGCAAAAAGAACTTTCATATGACATATAGAAAGCTCGAGTCTATTAATCCCCTTGCATATAGAAAGCCCCATTAACACATATTTTTGTCGAATCTAACTAGTATGACATCGGTGTCATATAACACCAACTACCAAATTGATTGGATAGACTTCAAACGACTAATCCAAACTGTTTAAACCGATTTACTTTATTAGCGATGCATTTACATGCAAAAAATTTATATTTTCTAGTTATTTTAGCATCAAATCAAGCGGTAAAAAATATTGAAAAATGAATGCATTAAAATTAACTTAAAAACTCACACATTTGACCACTTGACTTGATACTAAATAAATTCGAAATAAAAATTTTGCATGTAAACACACAACTATTGAAATAAATCGGTTTGAACGGTTTGGATTCACCGTTTGGAGTCAATTCGATAAGTTTTGGAGTTTGTGCTATATAGGTTGAAATGACATTGATGTCATACTAGCTAGACTCATTTTGTCCTATTGCCAAGATATTTGTGAATTAACTTCTTTTTTTTCATTCTTGAAAACTTTTCTATTGACTTTCCTGAATTGCTTTATTTATTTTTTTTATTAAATTTTTTTATTAAAAATAAGATTCACAAATTAACGAGATATTTATTTTTTTCTCTAATTTTTTTTTTGCATCTCAAGAGCATAGACATTTTATTACATTTCTTGGCTACATTTGATCTAATGCTTATCATAATATTTTGCTATCAAGATATCATTTGACACTTTATTTCAAGTAATAAATTTTAATGTTAGTCATCATTCCTTATGTGTGATTTCTATTCATGTGAAACTTGTTTACTTTGGAGTGGGTATATTTTCTAATATAATTGTGTTGAAAGTTGCATAGTATATTTACCACAAGCCTTGTAAAAATTGAAAACAAAAACACTTACTAAAAATTTCAATGAGAGATGGTGTATCCATTTCTTATACTTATCAGACAATATAATTATTATTGAGTTATTGGAGACAACCATTAAAAATGAATAGGTTTGTCTTTTATTTTATTATTGTCGTTATCGACGATTTGATTAATAATTAATGTAGCGCTTAGCTCTGTAATTCATAATTGCTGACATTATTATTATTATTATTATTATTATTCTAAAATGCGTGAACATTTATTGTCAATAGATTTTCATTGAATATCACTATGATTTATTTTGTAGGTTATGGGATATTGTAGAGATTATAGGTGTTGTAGTTGTCAAAATATTTGAGATTAGAGTTTTTATAACGTGTGCTATGTTTTATAAAAACTTGTGATACAATAAGTAGGTAAGTTTCTTTTACTATATTTCTTTAATTAAAATAAATTAATTAAGTGTGAAATGCACATGTACATGTAATTAATTATAGAATTGTATCATCATCTTATAGGGTGCGTGGGTCCCACCATCTTTTCCATTGTTAATTTGTTTTATAAAGAAATTGATTGTAGGCATGTTAAATGTTAAATGTGTGTGTGTATATATATATAGAGTATGGCTAATTTGTTTCCAGAAGCATTTCGACCGAAGTGCTTACGGAGGCATATCTAAGTGGGACGTCATGGCACATCTCAACACCGTAAAAAAGAAAAAGAAAAAGTGGGCCGCCGTTGCCAAACCCAACCAAATAAACTAAAAGAAAAAAGAAAAATGGGCTAAGGTTGGGATGCACCGCATGTTTTTTTTTGTTTATTTGGTTGGACTAGTGCCATGGCAGCCCATTTTTTTTTTTCTTTTTTCTAGTGTTGACATGTGCCATGGCGTCCCACTTAGAATTTTTTTTTGTTTTTGGTTTTTTCACGGTGTTGAGATGTGTCATGGCGTCCCGCAGGGACGCCATGCTTCGTGACCACCTTTCCATTTTTTTAATTTCCAAACAGCGTTTCTTATTTTTAATATTTTTTTTTCCATTTTCTTATGAATAAAAATTTCGGAGTATTATGGGTCCATGCCCATGTTTTGCCCTGCCACGCAAAGCCTATTATGGGCCCATGCCCCATGTTTTCTTTCTCATTTTGCATTTCTCTACTTTGTAATCCTTGATTGATAAACTGATAAATGGAATCTGAATTTGGTTAACTGAGGAATATCTGGGGCACAATTGCATATATAGTACATATCAAAGTTTGTTTTTGGTTTATGAATTATTCCATGTGGTTCAATTAAGCCCCTGAATGTTTTTTAATTCAATATATGCGGTTCTGCATATGTGGCCGCATATTCGGCTGCATATTACTACTGCATATTCGGCCGCATATTATTACCGCATATTCCTCAGAATATTACGGCATTCTTATTTGTATGATACCGAATATTACCGCATATTATGCATATTACCGAATTTTACCGCATACATGTTTATATATATATATGATGAATTCTCATTTTCAAATCAGCATTAAAATCTGCATATGCGGCCGCATACCGCATATTTTCGCATACCGCACTGCATAGAAACCGCATTTAAAAATATTAGATTTAATTACCATCATTTACAATTTTAATTAAGGAGAGAATTGCAGAATCACGAGTTTTTAATGACACTAATTATCACAATATCTATCTCACATTTTAACAATGAATACAAAAGTTAACATTGTAAAATAATTTTTTTTGAAATTTCATCTCTAAAAAACAGTTATATATTTTATTGTAAAGTAAACTCATTGTCTATGACAAAATTTAAACTGATATTCACTTATATTTTACAATGCGATAAGAACTAATTAAAATATCAATTTTTTTATTCTTTTGGATATGTAGATGTGAGGTTTTAATATTTGATGATGGAAAAAAAACTGAAAATTAATGCATTAATTTGTTATTTTTCTTTAATAATATGTACAGATGAACAATCAAAATCCAACTCCAACTTAATTTGATAGAGACATAGATAGAAAGAGAGAGAGAACCACTCAAATTTTCATAAGAGAACAAAAAGCATTAAAGAGAACGGGAAAGTAACACAGTTGGTTAGAAGAAAAGTTCTAAGATTATTAGTTACTCAAAAGTCGAGAGAGTTCGATTTCTCTCACGACTTAGCAACTTCTGTGAAGATTTAAAAAAAAAAAAAACATTGAATATTTTCTAAATCTAGCTAGAGACGGACAGTGACAATTGGATTGGTAGTTTGGAAAAAAAAATGCATTTTATTATTTCTAGATGTGACAATTGACCGTCTCTCTTTGTGTAACAATTAATATCTGTGATAACCAGTAGAGGTGTTGCTCTAATTTTGAGACTATCAATAGACTCAAGTTGGATCAAGCGCTCCTCTATAAAGTTCACAGCTTCTTTTGCATGCAGACCATGTAAATCAATCTCTCAAATGTGATATCTTTGGCATTTTTTATCTTGAAAATGGTTTCAGATGCAATATTATGTGATCTTCGGACCTCATTTCCGCCAATTGACTTGAGGGTGCTTTTCAAGTTGGCAAGATAGCGGGTGATCTCTTTGTATGAAAGCATTTTTGGCGGCTTAGGAGAGTCCATGAGCTTTCTTGTTATATCGTTCAATTAAATAAGAATTGAGAAATAAGATTTTAATTATTTGGTCTTCTCCAATTTCTTAATTTATAAGTAAATGAACAATATGACACTTTATCTTGTAGCAACGACATTAGAAATTAAATGAAGAAATGATACGAGGTTTGTTTCTTAAATAGAAGGATGAACTTTGTATGATCACAAGGATTCCATTTAATCACACTATTGCAGCTGCTAACCTAAAACAAAACCATGAGTTTCCAACTTCTCAACTAAACGGTAAACACAAGATATATTTTTCCGGCATACATGCGCGTAACATTTCATCCAATTCTTGCATTTTTATCAATAATGAAATTCCTTGATTAAAAAAAGTTTAGAAATATTTAATTGTATGATATGGTTTTACGAATAATAATATTTGTAACACGAAATCAACAACTTGATAAAACATCTATACGTGCATGCCTTTGCCACTAAAACCAAATCAACGTACAACGCAAATAAAATCAACTATGTACAAATTAAGCCTACGTGGCATTTTTCAAAAAATAAAAATCAACTATATATGTACAACGCAAAAGGTTTACAAAACCAAAAATCATTTATATTAATCATTGCATTTTTAATTACACAATCCACAATTTTTTTTCACCACATTGAATTTTTTTTCACATTTCAACCATTCATACAAGGGAGCAAAGGGTAAATATCCTCCCTGGTACCGTAAAAGATTCTCTTCGCTTTACAGTTTGAGATTAACTCTCAGTCGCTTTGGGATTCGGGCTGACGGAGGCGGCAGTATTATTGGGCTTTGAGATTCGTGCCAAGTTAAAAAAAAACAGTCCAGATCAAGTAATTGTAAAAGATTCCCTATTACGGTACCGGGGTGACCTGAATTCAGGGAGCAAAGGGGTCCGACAGGCATCAGACCAAATTATGTTCCATGTTGGACCGTTCTAATTCGTTTTAAGATTCGCGGAATCCTTTTAGATTCACAAACGATTTATAATTTAAATTTTGCACGAATTTCAAAGTGAATGAATGGGTCCTAACCAGGCGTCATACCGGATTAGGTCTGATGCTCATTGAAAATAACCCGGCCGATTAGCAGGTCGGTAGCATCCGGCTGAATCAGGAACCCACGGAAACGGGTCTGCACCCGCAACCCGTTGTCCGGCCAAAACCTTAGTCGTTGCATCCATCTATATTTTGGGGCTTCATCTCGCCGTTTCTACCACCGCCGCATATCCTCTCCTGTTTGCAATTTTCATAATAAAAACAAAGTTGAGGGGCCACTTTGCAAATTTTGCATTTTCTCATTATGAGTCCTTTCGTTTTTGTTTTTGTATTCAGATTTTCTTTTCTCATTATTACACTTTTTGTTCAAGTCTTCAATAAAATCGCAACACCAATTCTTGTTAGTAAAAAAGAAGTAATCTGATGGGATAATATAGCGTGAATCTCGATAAGTTTCAAAACATAAACCCAGCGCCACAGCCACAGCGTGCCCCTTGTCAACAGAGCAAAGAGAAAATTTAAATTAATCTGGAAAAACCGAGATGCTCAGTCCACCAACAAAATAATTTGTAGATGTAGATGTGAGGTTTTAATATTTGATGATGAAAAAAAAACTGAAAATTAATGCATTAATTTGTTATTTTGCATTAATAATACATATTCAGATGAACAATCAAAACCCTACTCCAACTTAATTTGATAAAGACATAGATAGATAGAAAGAGAGAGAACCACTTGGTGCCAAATTTTCATAAGAGAAAAAAAAACATTAAAGAGAACGGAGAAGTAATACAGTTGGTTAGAAGAAAAGTTCTAAGATTATTAGTTACTCAAATGTTGAGAGTTCGATTTCTCTCACGACTTCGCAACTTTTGTGAAAAATTTTCAAAAAAAAAAAAAAAAAAAAAACATTGAATATTTTCTAAATCTAGCTAGAGATGGACAGTGACAATTGGATTGGTAATTTCGGAAAAAAAAAATGCATTTTATTATTTCTAGACAGTGACAATTGACCATCTCTCTCAGTCTCTCTTGTGTTACAGTATCTGTGATAACCAGTAGAGGTGTTGCTCTAATTTTGAGACTATAAATAGACTCAAGTTGGATCAAGCGCTCCTCTACAAAGTCTACAATTTCTTTTGCATGCAGACCATATAAATCAATCTCTCAAATGCGATATCTTTGGCATGTTTGATCTTGAAAATGGTTTCAGATGCAATATTATGTGATCTTCGGACCTCATTTCCGCCAATTGACTTGAGGGTGCTTTTTAAGTTGGCAAGATAGCGGGTGATCTCTTTGTGTGAAAGCATTTTTGGCGGCTTATGAGAGTCCATGAGCTTTCTTGTTATATCGTTCAATTAAATAATAATTGAGAAATAAGATTTTAATTATTTGGTCTTCTCCAATATCTTAATTTATTCAGCAAATGAACAATATGACACTATATCTAGAAGCAGCAACATTAGAAATTAAATGAATTAAGAAATGGTATGTGGTTCGTTTCTTAAATAGAAGGATGAAGTTTGTATCACAAGGATTCCATTTAATCACACTATTGCAGCTTCTAACCTAAAACACAATCATGAGGTTCCAACTTCTCAACTAAACGGTAAACATAAGATATAAATCATGCAATTGTTACTTTGAAAAGAAATTATTAACCTCATCAAGTTACTTAAACACAAGATATATTTTTCTGGCATGCGACTGTTGGCTAGACTCCTGAGTACAAAAAAAAAGGATGCCTTGCAGGATGTGCAACTGTTGACTAGACTAATGCCTAGCACTAGGCCACTACTACACTAGCTAACAGTCCCAGATAGAGTATTAGAGTATAGCTTTTTTTCTAATTGACTAAAGTATTAAAGAAAATGTGTTTATTGTTGACTGTGCATGTGAATCTAGTAGCATTAATGTAGCACCCCTGATTGAATAACAGGAAAAAAGAGTGCTAAGGTAATGGAATATTTGTTCTTTTTTTCTTGAGCCCTGGTGTTGGATGTTAATTTACATATGACATTTCACCGAAATTCTTTCTCGACTGTCTTATACTTATAAACAATTTTTCTATAATTAATAGTACTTATATATCATCAAATTGATAAAATAACCAAACAATGTATTTTTGCATAATTGATGAGAATGCACCAAGTTTTCAGGTACCGACACTATCGATCGCCACATAGTACTAGTGCAATTTTGTTCCCTTCAGCAATACCACAATGCTACAGTTTGCACCAGGTACATCTTGTACAAGCTGTGCGATGCTCGTTTAACTATCTCAAACGGCTGGCCGTTAATAGCTCATGACAAGCTACTCCATATTTATGTTAAGAGGTTTCTGAACAAGTTGGTTAATTAAGTTTATTTATTTTTCCAGATCCACTGATTCATGAGAATTGTCGGTGTACACTGACGTCTGTCTGACACACTGATTAAGTCAATTTTTTTCTTTGCAGACACACAGAAAAAGAATTTTGGTCCTTCAAGTAATATCGTTTGGGTATATTTCATGTGGGTTTATTGGAATGATGAATGCATGGCCAATATCATGTAGAGTTTAATACATTTAAGAGCCCTTGTGTGTGTTACTGGTTAAATAAATTAATATATTAATAAGTTAATTAACACGGTCCTACAATGCTACTGGAGCCACATGCACATTCAACAATAAACACATTTTATTTTTTACTTAGTCAATTAAAAAAAAAGGTATACTCTAATACTCTATATTGGTGGACTGTTAATTAGTGCTAGGCTTTAGTCTAGTTAACAATTGCACACATGCTGCATGGCATTTCAATTTTTGTAGTCTGGAGTATAGTCAACAGTCGCACGCCAGAAAAATATAAACTTGATGAGGTTAATAATTTCTTTTTGAGGTAACATTTGGCATTTGTTTATATCTTTTGCAAACCGTTTATAGTTGAGAAGTTGGAAACTCATGATTGAGTTTTAGGTTAAAAGCTGCAATAGTGTGATTACTTAAATGTAATCCTTGTGATACAAAACCCATCCTTCTATTTAAGATTTAAACCCATATCATTTGTTCATTTAATTTCTGTTGCTATTAGATAATAAAGTGTTATATTGTTCATATGCTCATGAGTAAATTAAAATATTGGAGAAGACCAAATAACATCTTATCTCTCAATTCTTATTAAATTGAAAGAAACAACAAGAATGTTGTTGTTATATAATATTGCATTCAAGTGGAGAGGGCACACGTCATCTCACTAATTTCAAAAACAGTCTCAGGTTAAGTGGGATGAGGTCTCAAGATTACAGGATGTTGCATTTGAGGCAATTTCCAAGATCAAGATTGCCAATAATAGCATTTGGGAGATTGATTTACATGATCTAGATGCATCAGGAGCTGTAGACTATGTAGAGCAACGCTTGGTCCAACTTGATTTTTTATTTCTAATTAATTTAATAAATGAGGATTATATAAGTTTTATGTGTTGTTTTATTATTTTTATGACAGTTGTTTGCAACTTTATTTTATGTACTTGAGTCATTAGTCCTTATTGTTTTAACGTGTGTCTTCAATGTAAATAAATTATACAACAATAGTGCTTATATGGAATTAATTTTACGAGTACCTTATAGTTTCAATTTCGTACAAATAATGGAAACTTATCCTAAAATTACCCAAATCAAGCATGTTTAGTTCATTTGTTTGGGTGTAGATGCATGTAAACAAAGGTACAAAGAGGTGCCAATGTTTAAATGCTTTTGGTTCATGTTAAAATAACAATATTAAATAATGATATATATATTTTGTATTATACCAGTTACGTTCGTATAAGAAAAATATAAAATTTTGATTTTATTAATTCGAGAAAATTTTGATCCATTTAAATTTGCTTACTTTTGAAATGTATCAAAATAAAGTCAAAATAAATTATTTTTATAAATTATATAAAATATACATTTTTGTTCCATTATTTTCTTTCTATATTTTATATTCCTATTGATAATTAAACTGATAAATGGAAGGCTAAATTGGGTTAATGAGGAATAACTGAGGCATAATTGCACATATAACAGAGTATAGTTTATTTTTGGTTTCTGAATTATTCGATGTGGTTAAATTAAGTCCCTGAACTTTTTTTAATTCAATCTACTCATGAAAATTATACAGGTTAATTAGACATGAAGAAATGATGAAAATAGTCAAAAGCTAGCGCACCATCATTAACTACGTTCGTTTACTATTTTGGTTAAGGAGAGGATTGCAGTGTCACAAGTTTCTAATGACACTAATTATCACAATACCTATATGTGTTATATTACTATCTCACATTTTAACAATGAATCCGAAAGTTAACATTGTAAAATCATACATTTAAAATGTAAAATCATTCAATTAATGTGTAAAATCATACATTTGAAGTTTCATCTCTAATAAATAGTTATTTTATTGTACAATAAGTAAACTCATATCGAAAGTGTCGGTGAGAAAAATATGAGTTGATATTCAGTCATATTTTACAACGCAATGAGAAACTAATTAAAATATCAAATTTTCTGTTCTTTTTGCAAAAGTAAATGTGAGGTGTTATGTGATGGTGGAGAATACTGAAAATGCATTAATTTAGTGCATTAATTTGATGTTTTATTATTTTACATTAATTTGATGTAAAATACATGATGAAATTCACAAATATTACGATGATATTGTGTGTTGAGCAGGTTGTGGGTTGATCTATCAGGCTAGGTCCGACAAGCTTCTGACATGTCTCAGAAGTTGAAGTTTATTTTCTACACAGCAACAATGTGAAGCATGCAGATACTATACGGGACTCATGATATATTTTAGTGTAATTAATAGTACGGATACATGCAAGATTAAAAAAAATATTATTATATTGCTTTAAACTCTATATAGTTTTGGTTAAAGAACATGAGTTATACTTTTAGCTTGTAAATTATTCACTAAATTAAATTACATAAATAAAATCTTATTGTTCACTTTATCCAAGTTTGAGATTAAAATAAATAAATGAAAGTTAGATATTACAAGGCTATTGTTGTAGGGATTTTAGCTAATTTATTTCTTGTGATTATTTGTGCAAATGAGCAAAAAGGTATTTAAAAAATTGAACGATCTGATTTTTTGGAAACAACCTCAGAGTAGCGCATTTTTTTTTATAGGAGCTTATGGTGGACCGCTCTCTATGTTTATTATTTTTTATATATCAATTTTTACACTATGACAGTTTAAAATTACTGTTTACATCCACTATTAATATGTAATCTTTGGGTTAATTGAGATCACAATTTCCAAGTCTTATCATGAAATTGTTTGCCTAGGTGGGACCCACATACAGTTAAAACATTAGTTAAAAGTATGTTCATTTGAGTGTATCCGACTTTGTATCAGAGATGAAAAACTTGAATGGCGGATTCATACAATCCATGGAAGCAATATCCCAAAATTAGAGGTGTAACTAACCAAATTCTGCTGAGGCATTTTGTGAAACACCATCATTGCATTGCTCATGAATAGAAATAATATTAGTATAGCCAGGATTTGTAAAATATTTTAATACGGCCCGCTCCGCCCGTCTCTGCCCAGACAAATTCCTGCGTCGTTAATTATGATCTTTCCTTCACAAATCGTCCTTCTTGACTTGAATTGCCAATCGTCCAGTTGTTTTGTTGTTTTGTACTTTTTGGGTATTTCACACGTTCCGGGTTCGCTATATCAGACGGGTCACATATATAGTTAGAGAGGGAACATGTAACGAATAGGATTTAAAAAAAATATTTGCGACTCTAAGTTTGAGCTTAAGGTTGTAAAAGGTCACGTCATAATCGGATACGTTGTGGCATAGCATGTGTGCTGGTCACTTGCCGTGACTTGCGTGTTCCGTGTCGTGATCATTTGCGTGAAGTGACTATTTTTTGAGAAATTAGCACGGCACACATGCGAAAAATCTATTCACGACACGATAGTCATTCGAGTCACACGTGATTAGAACCGTTATGACTTGATTGAATGGTGAACCTTGAATAAACTAACTTAAATTATAGAAAAAAGTTAAATGTGAACAAACGTGACTCACGTGCCGTGACTATTCACGTGATGTGACCATCGTTTTTAATTCGGGCATGGTATGGCATGTAAAAATATAACTTTATCACGGCACAACACGTGACCCAAGTACAGGCGTAACCAGTCATGACACGCCACATATTTAGATTGGACTGAAAAAAAATAAAGATGAAATTCCAAAATTTTTATTTATACCATTTTAAGAAAATCAATTAACCAAATAACCATCGTTTCTGGTCAATTATAAATCTAACACAGCCGCAGAATGCCGGAGCGGACCCATATGGGGGGTATCGCAGAATGCCGGAGCGGACCCTCATACGGGTCCGCAGAATGCCGGAGCGGTCCCTGGGGCCGCTATATGCCGGAGCGGACCCTTTATTTTTTATTTTAGAAATACAAAATTGTAATTTGTTAAGAGTTATTTAGTTTCGAATGTGGTTTAAATTGATTTTTGGTCGTATCGTATTTTAGATATGTCGTTCGTTTGAAATATTTTAGATATTTTAGATATGTGGTTTCTTTGAAATTCTTTTGTGTACTCTGAGATAATGAAATCAACAAAATAAATAAATAACAACAAAATCAAACAAACAAGAAACTAATCAACGAAATAAATAAGTATCTGACAAAACATCTACCAATACTACAAATAAGAATCTAACAAAACATCTAACAGTACAACAAATGAATATCTATGGCTCTGGACTAAACACCGTTCTCGCCTTCTTCTTCCTAAACCCCCGACCCCGCCTGCATAGTGGCGTCTCGTCAGTATCTGCGGAGGATGCAGAGTCGTCTGCCTGGACATCCGTAGACTGAACCGGCTCCTGGCGAACCTCCTCAATCTCGGATGTCTGCTGGACCCCAGGACCAAAAACTGTGGTCTGTCCAGACTCAGCCTGCGTGAATAAAAACGCCTGTCTGGCAATAGGGTCATTGTAGAGGGAAGGGTGAGGTACCTGCTGTGAGGACTGGCCAGGGAACTGCGGGATGGGCTCTGTCTGAACATACCCTGGCTGATAGGCAGGAGGTGCTGTCTGAGTAGGACTGTAACCCGGGGAATACAGTCCATCTCCCTCTGTGCCATACTCAGTGGAGATATTGAAGCCCAGGTCCTCCTCGTGTCCACCCTGTAATAACTTACAAATTAGAAAATGTATTGAATAAGAAAAAAATCACAGTTATGTATTTTAATTTTAATTATACCTCGGTAGGCATCCTAGCCTGGGATCCCATGGCGTCATCTGCGGCTCGGCGCATCAACTCGGCACCTCGGTCGAACGCCTGACCGACCGTCTCAGCGCCGTGGACGGGTGCAAACACGTCCTCATCACCAGTGTAGGGGACATAGACATCGGGCTCGTCAGATATGTCGTCCACTACATCAACACCGCCCAAGCCAGTGCACCTCAGTAGAGAGTCGAGGCGCGCCCTGTACCCACACTGGCACACTGCAGGTACGTTGTGCTTGAGAATGACCTTCCTGAGCCTCTTCCATCCCCTGGTGACGGCCATCGTAGCCCCTATGACGCAACTCTTGACAAGATATAATGCCTGAAAATTGAAAAAATTATGAAGAAGTTGTACAATTGTAAATATTAATAGTTTTGAATTTGAAACTTCAAATTAAAAATACCGTGGCTACGAAAGGTGTGCCGACGGGGATAATACTGTGGATCCATCCCATACGATCCCTCGGCTTAGGTACCCGCTCATGCGGGTTGTCGGCGATGCATCCCTCAAGAAATATAGTGTACGCGCCGTGATCCTGGTACCAATCTCTGTAAGGTCTGTACGAATTACAACAAATGTTAGATATTCCAATCAAAAAACTATAGTTGAAGTTTTGAATTAAGAAAAAAAATTCTTACACTGGCGCGACATCCATCTGACGGTCGGGCTCGGCCAATGGGGGATCTGCAGCTCCTGCCTCGAACACGTAATCTGCACGGGCAATCCCCCAGTCCTTGCCTGCAGTGGTCTCCCTGGGATGGTGCAGCCCTCGCCAGACCTCCTCGCTGATCGGTGCCAGGGGCGAAGCAAGCTGGCGCATCCCGAACTGTCTCATGACCCGTCCGGGGTAATGGTGCTCGATGATCTATATATTTTAATACGTTAGACTGTTTTTGTAAAATTAAGTCGCTTGTGTAAATAACTAGCATAAAGAAATTACGGTACCTGAAAACATATGAGTGACACCTCTGCACGCCAGAAACGCTCCTGCTGACGACATCGCTCCGGCAATATCTCAAGATATGACCGATGTGCGCCATCCACCTCGACCTGGAAGTATAGATTTAATATCATATATCAATTCGAACTGGAAAAAATTTAAATCAAAATAAAAACAAAAGTAAACTTACATAATCTCTGTAGGGCTCCCAGGTCACAAACTCAGCATCATCTCTGAGATGCTCGATCTCCTGTCTTCAGAATGTGATGCCGAGAGACGCGCCATGCCCTGCACCCACCCAAATCTTGGGATAGCAGTACTTGGCGGCAAATGCAGGGCAGTTGTCCGGCTCTGGCTTGCCCCACTCTGGCACATCTGTCTTGTTGGCCAGGACTGGACGGCCAACAATCAGATGTGCGTAGGACCAGTGCTGTAGTAACATGCACGGTCCAATGAAGGTCTTGTTCTTCTTCAGGCAGGCTGTGTTAAGACCCATTTACAATTTACAAAGTCAGTGTTACTACACTACGATGTATAATATTTGAAAATATTTATAAGAAGGTGTTTCTTACCTATATAGGCATGCCAGCGTGGCACCTCCCCAGTTGAACCTGCCCGCAGTGGACAGGTCACGCAGAAGGTCGAGGTAGCACAGCCGCACCTGATCTCCATGCGAATCCGGAAACAACCGACGGTGATCATCTCCAAAATATAGGCGCGCAGGTGTCGGTCAACAACCACCTGTTATAGATTTAAATTAGAACATTACTTACAAGAAAATAAATATAATACTATTTAAATTAAATCTTGTACAAGCAAATACCTGATCTGGTCGATCCGGAAAATCCTTGAATCTCGCCCGCAGCTTTGCCAAGCTGATGCAGCTGGGCGAGACCACGGTCTTATCACATCTCTTCTTCTCTTTCTGGAGATCCTCGTGCGAGATCCCCAACAGCTCCGCGCACAATGCCCGTAAGTCTCCATACTCGATGCCCGTGACCGGCTCCCCGATAATAGTCATACCCCACAGGCAACTGACGTCCTGTAGGGTGACTGTCATCTCAGCATGGGGGAGATGAAAGCTGTGCGTCTCGGGACGCCATCGCTCAACGAGGCCAGAAGATAAACCCTCGTCAGCATTCTCCTCGGCCATCTGGGATATCTGGTACAATTCCATCGAGCGTAAAACCCCCCCGTACGCCGGCTGGTACCGTAGATGAGTGCGGTTGTGACGAACCGTAACCGCATCCAAACTCTGCATTTAATTAAATAATCAGATCAAGTTCATTCATAAAAAATTCGGGATGACAAATTTATAAATATGACAAATTTACTTACCCCAGTGGCAGCCTCTAAAATCCGATGCTCCGCATTCGGGTACCACAAGAAGTCACTGACCCTGTCGGTGCAACTCCGGATACCCGGAACATCCGCCAATGCTGTCTCAATGTACTGAGACATCTCGTATGGCGTGGCTGGAGGGCCATGCTGTGTACCCCTACTGGAGGATGATCTATCTCTACTGGATGTCATGCTGTATTGGATAATTTTTGGTCAAATATGAGATTTTGGTAAAAGTCCGGTTTAAATTTGGGTACAATTCTAATTAAATTTGGGTGCAATTCTAATTAAATTTGGGTACAATTATAATTAAATTTGGGTACAATTCTAATTAAATTTGGGTACAATTATAATTAAATTTGGATACAATTATAATTAATTTGGGTACAATCTAATTAAATTTGGGTACAATCTAATTAAATTTGGGTGCAATTCTAATTAAATTTGGGTGCAATTCTAATTAAATTTGGGTGCAATTCTAATTAAATTTGGGTGCAATTCTAATTAAATTTGGGTACAATTCTAATAAAATTTGGGTACAATTATAATTAATTTGGGTACAATCTAATTAAATTTGGGTGCAATTCTAATTAAATTTGGGTGCAATTCTAATTAAATTTGGGTACAATTCTAATAAAATTTGGGTACAATTATAATTAATTTGGGTACAATCTAATTAAATTTGGGTGCAATTCTAATTAAATTTGGGTGCAATTCTAATTAAATTTTGGTACAATTCTAATTAAATTTGGGTGCAATTCTAATTCTAAATTCTAAATTAATATCTAATTCTAAATGCTAAATGCTAAATCTAAACTCTAAACCTAAACCCTAATCCTAAACCCTAAACCTAAACCTAATTACTACTCTACACTAAAAATTAAAACTAGAGAAGAAGAAGAAAACTTACCCAAGGTCGAAGGGATTGAAACTTCTTTGAAATGATATGAAATCCGAAACCAGCGGCCCCTTTTATAGGCTCCTGTAGGGGTCCGCTCCGGCATATAGCGGCCCCAGGGACCGCTCCGGCATTCTGCGGACCCGTATGAGGGTCCGCTCCGGCATTCTGCGGCCGTGTTAGATTTAGAATTGACCAGAAAAGATGGTTATTTGGTTAATTTATTTTTTTAAAATGTTATAAATAAAAATTTCGGGATGAAATTAGACTGTAGTTGAAAATTCGAGTTTCGCATAATAGGACAGAATTTAATTTTGGAGTAGAGTAACAATTCAATTACAAATGAACTAAAAAAAAATATCAAAATTCAAGATGAGGTAGATGCCCAATCCTGTGCTATACTAGCTCCGTCTCTGATTAGACATCAATTAAGCTATTACAGATTTATGTATCTACCATGAGCCCTGACCGTAGCATTAAGCACTAAGCAGTAGACCCATTCTCTGAACTCAGCAGAGGCCACACCGGTACAAGATTTGATTGCCAAATTTAATGAGAAATAGTTTAGTGCAATACCAGAACCAAGCATTTCAGAAAACAGAGAAAGCCCAGTTGTACCGGCCAATCCGAACTAAACCAGATATAATAGAGGTCCACGTGACAACATTTCTCTCGCATTTTATTAAACAATTCAAATGCACGTTCAAAGATAATCCTAAACTGTTTGATCTGTATCAAGTTTCATGGGGACGGTCAAGATTCAACAAATAGTTTGGATTTGGGTTCTACGTACTAAGTTCACTGCACGAATCATGATGCAGATCTAATGAATTTAAATGGGCTTCGGGTAAGATCTGTCCAAAGACTGAAAATCCCAATTGGCACACGGCTGCACCCTCTTGAATATATGAAAGATATATTTTTTATTAACTATATGAATTAATTTTTATATTTTTTCGTATTTATAATGATTTTCAGTCTCTTCGAATATTAATTTTTAATTCCCTTTTAAACAGTTTAATGTACTTTTGAATTGTCTGTTTGTAAATTGTAAGGTTAATAGAGGTAAATTTGAATTAAAAAAGTAAGGTAGGTACATTAGTTAATTTTATACGAATCTCCTTAATTTTTTTTATGGCGTGAGATTCATGGATAATAGATTAACTTTATATTTTAATATTTTATAAATAAAATAAACAATTAGAACATAAACTATTTTGTAGTCGTACGTGTAGCTGCCTCATTATTTGATTGTGTGTGTGTATATATATATCAATTTCATATAATTTTAAGTATCAATTGATATTTAAAAAAACTACGTATATATTTACCATTGTAAATTTATATTCTTGCTAATAAGCTATTACAAGTCTTGTAAGTATTAATTTGTATTCATTCTCTTTAATTTGGACCACCAACAACTTAATCCTTGTAAAAATTTAAAATTGAGCCAATTAATTGGACTTAATTCAGGTCAAATTGAGTGAGATTTGAATCAAAGTTTTCTACAACTACAAAGCAAGCTCTAACCACTAGACAACAAATGGACATGTGATATTTTATGAGGAATACTGGACTATATAAGAAGTCCTAGAAAAATTAAATTAAATTAAATTTTAATATACATATCTAAATTTTAAAATCATAGAAGTGAGTTAGCACCCCTATAAATGAATATAGATCCTCCCTTGCCTTATTTTAAATAACAAGTATCTCTCATCCATAAGTGGAGGGGTGGAGAGGGCGTCCAATATCAAGTCCGAGTCGTTTGATTCATGTTAAGATTCATGTTCACTTGATCTGTTCGAATCTTATAGCCTTTCACACAAATTTTGGTGCGATATGAATGACTCCGACTGAATATCAGATTGAATTTGATTTGAGGCTCACCTCACCGGGCTGCCTCTAAATCCATCCAAAGGCACAATATATAATGTGTAGAGAACAAATGGTCTTATGTGGGCTAATTTATGGTTTGAAGTCAAGGTTGCTAGCTTTCTGATCCTTGTTTTTCCGTCATTATGTTGAAAATTAATTTTGATAAGTTTACTTTAGATTTAATGGCGATTGGACTCAAATATTTTCTCATGATGAAGTTACTAGAATTGTTGTTTGAACTTCGCTCTGAAATTTATTTGTTCTATTTTAGAATAAATTATAAAATTTATATAATAAAAACGAATACCATTAACAACATAAAATATTTAATACACAAAGTTTCAATTAAAACTTCACTTTTTTTAAAAGATGTGGAATAGGTGAAAATTCTTAAAACTTAACTTTTTTTTATTATGAAATATATATTTATTAAAAGATTCGTTGAAATCAATTCATAGTCCGAAAAAAAGTTTCAATTAACAAGAGGAAGAACTACGTGTAGGAACTCATTCAATAAAATATTGGGAACAAATCAAGATAAAAGTGCAGTCTTCTGGTTTTTTTTTTTGTTGTATCGTAAGAACAGAGGAAAAGATACCAAGACTGTTTTGTGCAGAATCTTTGATGACCAGCAGGATCACATAAAATAGTTCTTTTAATAAAAATATCTAATATTAATATCACGTTATCTAAAAAAAAAATAAAAAAAATCAATCAATCAACGTCCAGTCCTATGTCGTGCATTCGTGGCGGCCTGAAACATGATAAGTTTGAATACATCAAATTAAATCCATGAAATATAGAATTCGGATCTCCCACACGTACCTGAGGTGCAATAATTAAATCTGGACTGTTCTTAATTCTAACCAGATACGAATCTGAAAAACGGACCAAGTATAATTTTTATAGACACCAGATTAAATTTGATCTGATTGGAATTAATGTGAGCCGTCCTTTCCTTTATTGCAACCCTCATACATTTGAGGGGACGACACGCAGCATTTTTAGATTATCCTAACGGGAAAACTGTAACTTTCTCATTTTTTTCACCTATTTTTTTTTCCTTCTTTTTTTTCTTCTTTCTTTTGTTACACACAGTACCTGTGTGGTTCAAAAGTAGTTAAAGCAAATTAATTTTGTTATGACAGTCCAGCATAACTAAAAAAGGATCGATGTTCATATTTGTAAAAATATGTATCTCATGAAAGAATTTACAGCTTTTTATGCTATAGTAAAATATTGAAAGATGGTTAATTATGCAACTAAAGGTAAATAATCTTCGTTTTTTTTGTCCATTTCACACTCTCTATGTTTAGGATAGAATGGTAAGTTAGTTTTGTTTAAACCTTTAATACATCTTTTCTTGTAGGTCTGAGTTCTTATAGAGGAACTTAGTTATAATTAATTTCAAGTGCAAAAGAGGTTGCAATTAAGCCTAGTTAACAAAATCATCAAAGTAATATATTGAATAATATTGAAATATATTATATATATATTTAAACAATTTAATAGTACAAGAATATCTATGACGTCGCACATTGTGTTGGTTGGGGGGGGGGGGGGGGGGGGGGGGGGGGGGGGGGGGGGGGGGGTGTTAATTAGTTAATTTCTTTTAGAAAAAGGAATTGACAACTAGATAATGAGGTGATTTGGGTTAAATAGATGTGTAAGTTCTATAGTCATGTTTAATTCCATTGTAAAATAAATTTCTTCCATAAAAAATTTAAAAAATGAACATTAACAACCAAAATTGAACTAAATAGATGGTGACGTAGGTATATAGTCTTGAAGTCTAACTCTATTAAAAAAAAAAAAATTTGGGAGAGTGGAAAGATAATATTGTTGTATCTTAATTGGTTAAAACAATAATTCCTAATCTTGTACTCGATAAAATAAGAAGTCCCCACAACCGCAAGTTAACAACCACAAATTATAATAAATAATGAATTATTCTATTGTGCAAAATTATTGATAGTCAAGCACTAACTAGTTGTCGTACGTGTATGGCTGATCACGTACAACAGAAATATATATATGAGGAGTCATGACATGCCCCCAAATTAGAGTTACCTTGAACAATCTCTAGTTGAAGGATTTAAAACCGTGAAGAAAAGTTTTTTAGATAATTTTTTAAGAAGATGAAACCATTTAAGAGCAGTGGACCAGTATCAGTTATTGTCAGGACCAACCTAGCATTCCCTCTTGTCTTCATTGTCTTCACCATTCTCACCCTTCAACCAAATCTTTTCCAGACGAACTTTTCTACAAAGGTTTTAAAGGTGTGATATATCTTTCCTTTCTATTCTTTTTTTTGTTGGGCGTTTGATGGAGGTTTAGAAACCTGTAAATCAAACGGTCTCTATGTTTAAAATATAATGTGATCTATTAAATTTCAAAATCTGCAGGTGGAAAACAGAACTGTAAATGGTGGAAACAAAATTAAGCAAATATCAATTCAGAAGGCGCCGGAGTTTCTTGATGGTTTAGATGAGAAAACAAGAATTGGGTTGGTCAACTTACAATATGATGATGCAAAATCATGCGGTATCAACGGCAACATTACGGTGGTAGGCTTCGAGGTGGTATCTAATAACATTTTATGGAAGGACTTACTTCCCAATTGGATAGATGAGGAATTCGAGTTCGGTCAACAACCGACATGCCCAACAATTCCAATACCAGAATTCTCAGTATATGACGAGGTGGATTTAGTGGTTGCTCAGTTGCCATGCCGGCGGCCAGAAGCCAATTGGAACAGAGACGTGGTCCTGTTGCAAGTTCATTTGGTGGCCGCTAGCTTTGCGGTCAAGAAGGGGAAAAGAAATGAAAATGGCAAGGTGAAGCTGGTCTTCACGAGCCGGTGTGAGCCGATGAGAGACATCTTTAGGTGTGATGATTTGATGAAGAAGGATGGTACATGGTGGATGTATGAGGTGGATGCAATGAGACTGGAGGAGAAAGTGAGATGCCCACCAGGTACCTGTGAACTCATATTGCCGTTGCGCAACGAAGGTAACTATTTTTGTTTCAATCATTTAACATCTTGGGTTACCTATGTTGCAAAACTAAAGACATGATTTCATTGCTAATGTTAACACAGGGAAAGTTTCTCCAAAGGAAATCTTAATGGATGATAGAGGTCAAAATTAAATTTTTTTTTTTTGGCGGAGTTTTATAATGAATACAGTTTGTAGATGACCTTACGTTAACAATGTGTATTTAGTTATTTTATCTGTTGGAATTGAAATTCGCTTGTGCCACATTAAATCTGGCTTCCTTGTTCTTCATGATCTATTTCAGGTTCAAACAAAGGATTTGATATAGCAAAATTTAAGCCACTCCCACACCATCGCCAACAACGAGAAGCCTATGTGACGGTTCTCCATTCATCTGATGGCTATGTTTGTGGTGCTATCGTTCTTGCCCACAGCATCCGCAAGGTCGGTTCCACACGTGATCTCATATTGCTCCATGATGAATTCCTCAACTCCAACCAACTACACGCCCTTCGCAATGCAGGTTGGTCTCTTCGTCAAATCGAGCGCATCCACAACCCCCATCCGCGTCCTGATGGGTTGTTTGAGTATAACTTCAGCAAATTCCGAATTTTTCAGCTTACCGACTATGACAAGATTGTGTTCATTGACGCTGATATTCTGGTCCTTCGTAACATCGACATGCTCTTTAATTTCCCATCCATATCCGCTCGTGCGGACCACGCTTCTATTTTCAATTCGGGTATCATGGTTGTTGAGCCATCTAATTGCACATTCGAAACCATGATGTTGAACATAGAGAATGTGAAGTCATACAATGGTGGGGACCAGGGGTTTCTAAATGAGATTTTCGTCTGGTGGCATTGCCTTCCGAGAAGGACCAATTTCTTCAAGATGATTTGGGCAAACACGACTAAGGAGAAATCGACAATGGACTCGATGTTCAAGGCAGACCCACCGCAGCTTTACGGAATACACTACTTTGGGCTGAAACCTGGATGTGTTACAGGGATTATGATTGTAACTGGGACTTGGAAACTGTGAGAAATTATGCCAATGATGAGGCGCACTGGATGTGGTGGAGGTTGTATGATGAAATGGATGAGGCTAGGAAGAAAATGTGTAGGCTTTCAACACAACAAAAGAGCAAGCTGAAGCACTTTCGCCGTCAGGCCGAGAAGATGCAGTACAGTGATGGACATTGGAAATGGAATATTACTGATCCGAGAAAGCTAGGATCAATAGAAAGAGAAATTTTGATGTTCGTGCACTTTTAATTTTTGGACTAGAGATTTACTGGTGTTAATTTCATTTGTCAAATTAAATTGTGACAGTAGAAAGTTTATATGGGGATGTAATTGCAAATCATGATGATGTAAATTTGATCAAAAGTGCTGGACTCAATATTTTGATATTTCAGTTTTAGAACAAAACAAAAATTCAGAGAAACAAAATTTTAGGAGCGAGAGAAAAATGCCATTGAGAAAATATACTAACGAAACTGTTCACGTACGATTCATCATGTCTAAACACTAAAGCAGCTGTTCCCTTCTCCTTTGAATTGAGTTGAGCATTGCAATCAGAGAAGCAAATCAATTTCTCCGTCAACCTTTGAAATCTCATAAATCTGCCTTGATCGATTAATCCCATGGCCTCACATTTAACTGCCAAGAACACGACCAGTGACGGAGTGAAGTGAGGGAGAAAAAGGGACCAAGTTCCCCTATGAATTAAAATTTGTAATTTTGTTCGCTAAATTTTATGATTTTTGCATGCATCAATATTATTCAGCCTCTTAAAATAAAATTATACTTAACCCAATTATCACTCTTCTTCAATCTTAATTTTCAAACTCCGCATGCAAACAAAAATAATGACAGTACAGTCCGAGTGGCAACAAAAATAAGGTACTGCTGGGGTTGGGAAGTCGTCTCCAACGCGTGGGGTCCAGTTGTAAGAGATAGAAGAGTTTAATTGGTGCCATGGTGGTGGGGTCCGTTGTCAGTGAGAGAAGTAGAAATGGAGAGATATATTTTGTGGTGTGGGTAGGTGTGAAAACGGTATAGATAATATCCGATCTGTATTCAATGCGTATTCAAAAAATTAAAAGTGGAGATCCGATATCCGAATATCCGTGTGGATATGAATACTGATATTGTTTTACGTTTCAATTATCTGTATCCGAATAGTAGATATATATCATATATCTTAATGGGGGATCCACTTACAAATTTGAAAGTTATCACATCTTACAACAATTTAATTTTACAATTTTTAAAGTCTAAACAGTCGATCCAAACCATTCGACATGTAATCTGTACTAAATTGTGCTTGAAGATCAAATTTTATATTTTTTTGATTTTTTTTACTATTTATTAAGTATTTTACAAAACTGCTGTTTTTTAGTAGTCCAAAATTATCTAAAAACAACAGTTTTGTAAAATACTTAATAAATAGTAAAAAATTAAAAAAAATGTAAAATTTGATTTTGATCCCTCCTCTATTTTAATATATATTATAAGAAATATTGTTATTCACCATTAAAATTAAATAAATATTATGAATTTTAATATTTTGTAATATTATTTTAATAAATATCTGATTTGATCTGATCTACAAGGTAAAACAACTAATCTAATAGTACTGGAAACTGTTGGGCCATAAATATTGAACAACATAAAAATTACATGATAAATGATAAACAACTGATCTATAAGGTAAAAACAATAAATTTTTCAATAGTCCATAGTATCTAAACAGCCTTTCTCTATTAAACACCACTTGTAGGATTGATTTGAAAAGCATGATTAAAGATTATCCAATAATTTTATTTGCCTTCAACATTAATCAGGTTGTGAGTTAACATTTGTTTTTCATTTTCTTTCAATATTGCCAAATTGATCTTTCTGCTTTAAATAACTAACAACAGTGACATGGACTTGCTTCGCGCTTTTTAGGCCTAAAACAAGGCCCATCAGACCTACTTTTAGGTTCAACGAGCATGATGACCGTCCGATGTGCGCACGAAAATTGAAACAGACTCGCACGAAGTTTAAAGCGTTCGGCACGAATCTTAAAGCAAATCGACGGTGATTAAACCCATCGATCGAACCAGAGTAGGTCCGATGCCCATCGGACCTACTCTCAAGTACTAAAACACAACCCAATATGGATCACCCTTATACAATTGGACCTTTTATTTCAACAGAAATCATATTAACGAACCTTAGTAAATATTTTTTGCAGCCATTAGTAGCATTAATAATTTACTACCTATATACATAAAAGTTAATTAAGGCATGTATAAACAGCACATTGAAATAAACAAATTAATTTTTCATCAACATATCTAGTTTTTCTAACGATTACAACAAATTAATTTTTCACACCTAATACAAAAAGCATGCATTATCAACACATGGATATAACACATGAGCTAGCATTGAAGATGCATATATTTAGCGTTGAGGCCTTTACAAATTACACCCGATTTAATTAACAAGCCCTGATTTAGTTGGAAACTAAGGTGTGCTTTTCAAATAAACTGTAATCTATATATATATTAACTACTCACCCGATCAAATGAACTGCCATTGTCAGATTTCCACATTTGTCTGGCTTCCTTAGTTCAAAAAGGCAAAGATTTCCTTGTTTCAGGCCATTTTTGCAAACAAATTCACGCCAACCTTGAGTTATGTATCTCCTAGTTTTAGCTTTCCTGTATTCTGCAGTAGATATATTGCTTCTCTTATATAAATCGGCAGGTAACAAAGTAATCTTCTTCTTCTCACTTTGAAGAACTTCGCACACAAAGTTGCTTGGTAAATTCTGGTACATATATAGTATAGTAAGACAAGAAGATAGTAAGATTGATTGCATATGTACTTGTTTCCAGCACTGCAAATTTTTGTAATTGTAACAGCTGAAAAAATGTTTACGTACCAGTCGACAATGCTTTTGTCTACAAGTCTCGGTATGAGTCAAGATTTTTACGAACAAGTGACTACCCTTTAGAGTTTTTCGAGTAATCCTGTTAGCAATCTCCTCTTGAGCTTTTGTCAAATATGTCGTGAAACTGAAGGGTACAACATATAAACCAGAATCTTTCTTAGCTATATTATTCTCCCTTGTTTTTCTTTTTCTGACATGTTCATGCTCTCCTTTGTCACTCTCACTCTCACTCTCGCTTGATTCTTGAACAAAATCTACAACAAGAAATTAAATGGCAGAAATTTCTTTTTTTTTTTGTTCTCTTTCAGAATAAGAAACAATAACAATTAAAAGAAATTGGCCAAACAGGTTTGACCATATTTGAAGAAAGGCTTGTACAAAATTAATTGAAGTACTAGAAGTTTCCAGTACTATTATATTATATTGATCTTTGAAGAATCACATAAAAGGAACTCTGATGCATAAAGGATTAAAAAGTTATAAAATAACAAATATGAACAAGATATATGCCTACCTCTTTGTTTCATGCGCTCTCGAGTGGCACCAGATGAAGTTTCACAAAAAGATTCATCAGTGTCACTACTATCAGAGGATAGAGATATGATCTCTTTCTTAACCTCGCGTATTGAACTGTCGTGCACCTCCTCCGACTCCGTCTTTTTTGCAAAAAAAGGAGCGGCCTTTTGGCATCCACTCCGATCAAAGATAATCACTTTAAAAGCGGAGTTACCTTTGTATGTAAATACTAACACATCATCATTATCTATTCGATTAGCCCTTACAAATTCTTTCCAACCACATCGCAGAGCAAATGTGTTGTTGAACCTGATCATTTTCACATGCCAAGAAATTCTTCTTGGACATTTCAGTTCAATATTTTCGCTCGTGACTCCTTTGAAGATTTTTGCAAACTTTTTGGGAATAATCTGCAACATTATAAACAAGGAGATAAACAATATATGTCAGCAGCAGCTAACAAGAACTAAAACTTTTGAGGGACGTCTGAAGTAGAAAATACCAATAAATATTTAAGCATATATATATGTATAACTTACCATTGTGTGTATAAGGGAAGGATATCCATCTCCACATAAAAAAATTTCATTCTTGGATCCATGTCGCCACTTTCTTTCGTGATCTCTCTCTCGTCCTTCCCCTGACTGATGGTTTTCTTCACCTCCAAATCTGCAATGTTCTACATATATATACATTGAAACACAATAAAGTTTCCCATCGTTTCCCCATCTCCTTCTTTATTTTTATTGTCTACACATATACAGTGAAACACAATAAAGTTTGATTAATTATTCATTTCAATTATCCCAATCGTTTCAAGTTCTCTACATTCAAGTCAAGAGTTAATTGGTGTGAAAGGAAGTTAAGGCCCATATGAGGCGTGTGTGAAAAGCCTGCTGGTTTCAATTCGTTTGAATATGACGTTACAAATAGAAATATTGAAAATATAATTCATGGTGCCATGTTATGATGACAAAGTGAAGATGTGTATCATACTTGGGTTTAACCGGCAAAGAATTATATCCAAATTTATTTCTAATGAGAGATACATATCTCCATTCCTTTTATAAATTTGAATTTCTGATCAAATAATGTTTATATTTTGATAAAAAATATTTTCTTACACAGGTGCGTCCCTACCATTTCAAAAATCATAATAGTTCATAATATAGTAAGTACGATTTCAGAAGGAATAAAAATTAGATACATTAGGTGCACTGGTCATTTATATAGTTTATATTGCATTTGAAAAAAGTTAATTCATCTAACAACCTCTGTCATTATTTTCAAAAGAATAAGAAAAAGATATTTAATTTAGACAAACATAAAATTTGATTAATCGAAAAAGATAATTGAAGTTCAACAACAAAAAACCGATATCCATATAAAGTTTACTGATCTCAAAAAAATTTACCCCCATTTATATTAGAGACAAAAATATTTTCTCTCCATATAACATTGTATCCCTTTAATCACATTATAAATTCCTTCTTTAATCCAAGCGTCATGAATTAATTTCCACCTACTACCACATACGTTATCCCATTAAGAGAAATAAGCTGAAGAAAACATAATATAGTAAAGTAATTAACATTGTGGTTATCGAGTTGTACGTAGAAGAGTGAATGCGGAAGTTGAAACGATGGGAAAATTGAGAAGAATTTAATTAATCAAACTTTCTTCTGTTTCAATGTAGAGAATAAATGCGCGCGGAAGTTGAAATAGTGGAAACTTTATTGTGTTTCAATGTATATATATATGTTGAGATTTGGAGGTGAAGAGATCGATCCATCAGCGAGGGGAAGAACGCCACACAAAAGAGAGAAAGAGAGATTATGAAAAAGGGTGGCGACTTGGATCCATGAATGCATAATTTTCATATGGAGATGAATACTTCGTTGAATCATACAATAGGATGTATAACTTTCATTGTGTGCATCAAGGAAGTATTCATCTCCACGTAAAAATGTATTAATGCTAGCATCACGCAATGGTAAGTTATACGTATCCCCTGAGTTAATGCTGGTGCCCAATCTTATCAAATGTATTATAATAGTAGTGTCCTTTCCATCCTATTCAGTCCTTTCCTGCTTCAGTGGTTGCAGGTGTTAAAGCCATGCATGCAACCCTTTATACCAATCATACCACTATATCAGTTGTTTGTTTGAGTGTTTTGCGTTCCAAAATATATGATGTTTTAATGAGGCTGAGGCCTGAAGGCAAGAATACTGTATTTCATTATTAATTTATCATCAGAGGAAATCAACACTCCACAGCAGCGCTATATATTCATTCATATGATTTTAGTTCTCACCAATCTCAACGAATCCGTACTCCTCTCTGGTGCTGGTAATAATAGTTTATAAAACATTACAAAAAATATTAATTGTAAGTTATTTTAGTTCTTTTAAATCATATTTAAGATATTGAAGATTACTCAGATCAACAAAAGGATCACTAACAATCTGTAATTATACAGTTGGCAGATTTGGTTCAGTTAGTGTTGTAATTAGAAGGGTAAACGGCTATATTGTAATTAGGAAAGTACAGCAGCTAATATGCAAATATACAATTAGTGTAAATAGGAAAGCTTGTAGGGGTGTCAATGACACCCTTTTATCCGTTTACCCGACCCGTATTGTATCCAAAAATATGAGTAAGGGTAAGATTTTTTTTGCGTTAGCTATCGGGTACGGGTAAGGGTAACGATTTTTTTTCATTATCTTACCCGTTATCCCATAAGATAATTTTTAAAAATAAAATTATATATATAGATATATATTTGTATGAAAATAATACATGATACAATAAAGTTTTGTATTTTATTAAATTTTCATAATAAAAATTAGTGGTATTCATTATTTTTTTGTTTCTTGTTTTGAAAAATATTTTATCGAAATCACAAATCGAGATGTCAATGGCACTTTTTTATTCATTTACCCGACCCGTACCGTATTCGAAAAAATGGGTAAGGGTAAAGATTTTTTTCGTTATCATAACAGGTACGGGTATGAAAATGCCTCCACCCGACCCATATCGTACCCGTTGACACCCCTAAAAGCTTGACAGCTGTAGGATAATTAGGAATGTATAACGGCTAGTTAGCCTATATATGCTCATGTAAACTGTGTATGAAACTATGAATTATTCAACACATTCAATACAATTAAATCACTATTCTGCTATTCATCTCTACAAATAACAAATCAACATATTGAAAACAGAGAAAAGTTTGTTATTTGACATTTGATACTAATAATTGTGAGATAAAAAAGTAAAATAATTATGTATATTTTTTTTAGGTTAAGGATTTTTAATATAGCCAAAAGGATTAGATGTTGGCTGTTTGGAATTTATTGCTTCTCATTTATACATTTTTTAATCTTTTCCTCTAATAGATTAGGAGATTTAAAAAAAAAATAACAATTGTATTTTTATACAGACGAAAGAAATGTTGGATACATATATATTTTTTAAAACAGATTTGGGAGTTCTGGATTGGCTAAAACAGGTTGGTTGTTATCTATTCAATACATATTACCCTCAACCTATTAAAAAAAGTCTTTCTACTTTTATATATATTCATATATAATTCAAGATCAAAGAAAAAAAAAAGTTAATAGCGATCATGATTGCTTATTAAAATATTTAATATTAACCAGAGAAATAAAAGTTTATTTTTTTGCATTTTCAATTACTATTATGAATATGCAGAATCTAACCCCCAAAAAAATGGGTTACATTTTGAATTTATTTTAACAGTTGTATGATATGAATTATTAATTTGTCAGGTTCTGGGTGGAATTTAATTTGTTTTGAAATTCAGGAGGAACATATGTGTATTAAATATTACATGTCTTTGTTTTTCTAGCTATTAACTAAAATTTACCTCAAGAGGATGTGAAGTCTTAGTAGGTTCGTTGGCTATTGTTGGTTAAAACTTTAAAGTCACTGTTATTTGACAATATAGTTACACTTACATTAATTTTATTTTATTTTCTGTGTATGATTTATATAAAATTTAGATTTCATTCCAAGTATTAAATTTTAAAATGCTAATTTATTTTTAACAGTAAGATTATAAAATTTTAGCGAAATTACCTTGGTCTCCGACTTTCTGTCCCGAAAATTAACTCCAATCTCCAACTCGTTAACTGTTCGTAATTGTCTGTAACGAATAACGATCCCTCTTGCTCCTCTTCCTCCTCCTCCTACCTCTCTCCTTCCTCTTCTTCATTCTCCTCCTCTCATGTCCCTCCGCCTCATCCTCTTTCATCCACATCCATCGCGCCTTCACCCCTTACGACAAGTACTAAAACTCGAGCTTAACAAAACCCTCGATCCCTCGCATCCATTACCTCTGGACAACCTGCGACTAGGATCGCATGCTCCTCATCTTATCTCGCCTCCAGTCCCATTGTGTAGTGCCATCGTTACTTACTATGCTATTAAGAGTAATTTGCTGAAGCAAGAAATGTATATCATAAAATAATAGATGTACAAAATAAAATAGGACATGTTTATGAAGATGGAGAAGGAGAGGGAGAGGGAGAGGGAGATGAGAAAAAAAAAACTTGGGAAAACCACTATTAAGATTTTCTAAAAACGCTTTAAGAATTGGAAAAAAAAAACACTATTAAGATATTTGCTATGTGAGATATAAACACTTCAGAAATCATTATTAATACTTTTGAAAAACACTATTAAAACTTGTGAAAAACATTATTTAGACTTGGAAATAACACTATTAAGACTTGAAAAATACACTATTAAGACTTGGATCAAGTATGCATGCCCAGATAACGTTGATGTTTTTTAATAAGTTAGGCGCGGACGTCATGTGAAAAATACTATTAAGACTTGTGAAAAACACTATTAAGACTTGGAAATAACACTATTAAGACTTAGATCAAGTATGCACTCTCGGATAGCATTCATGTTCTTGAATATGGTAGGCGCTGACCTTGATCCAACCATTCAAGCCTTTGACCATAATAGTTGGGAGATTTGTGAGGGATTTTAGTTAGAAAACTGTTATCACGTCCCTAAATTTGAAGTTTTCGAATTGATAAATTTAAAAGTTTTTTGAAAAGTTAAAAAATATTAGAAAAGTCATACTGGATGGCAACCTTTCTTGCATGTTAGTCATATCTAAATTCTATAATATAGGAGAGTGTATAACTATTTTGGTGAATTAGCTTTGGTCTAGCTAGTCGATTTGGTCATTGTAGGCCAAAAGTATTTTCACCAAATGGAGAAAGCAATATATTTTATTTTCATGCATTTACGGAATTTGGTTGAGGTTGCGCGCGTTAGATTATTATTCAAAATTAATTAAAATCTTGTCATTGATATATTATTACTTTTTTATAGATAATGTTTTTTTTCATAGATATTCGAATCTACATCCTTGGAGAAATTGTATTAACCACTATGTATGACGTGATTCTCAACACAATTAATGGTTATTGGTTATTTCAATTCAAAGTTCTAGTTTGTTAGTAACCTGGAAATACCAAATTGCTTATTTAAAAATCTGAAATACATATTACTTTTGTCCATCCATAAAAACTTTAACTTTGATGAAATGATCTCAACAACAGTACATGCAAATATGAAGAACATAATCTTTGTATTTTGTCCTAGTAAAATTTTGACAAATTTTTATGATCTCACGGGAGAAATGTGTTTTGGCTAAAGATCAGAGAGACAGATGTGCTGTTATTTTCCTTGAAATCCATGTTTCTTATGCTCACACGGGAAGGAACCTGATTGATAGGCAGACATCGAAATTCACACGGGAAGGAACCTGATTTATATAGTTCTAGTACAAAATTCCAGATCATAAATAGATAAAGATTTAGTTTTTACATACTGGAATTTCATCACAGAAGTTGTCAGAACAATAAGTCTGATTAATTATATAAATGGTTGTTGACATTTCTCATTCAGATGGTCTCAAAGGAAATGTTGATGGCCGATCAACCATTGGGGCAGTCCTTCCACCTTTGTTAGTGTCATTTAGGAGTGCCCCATATTGGTTAGTGTTATTTCTTTTATTCTAATAAGAATTAAGAGATAAAATGTTATTTGGTCTTCTCAAATATCTTAATTTACTCAACACATGAATGATATGACCCATTATCTAGTGGCAGCAACATTATATATTACACGAAGAAATGATATAGGGTTCATTTCTTATATAGAAGGATGCCTGGGCTTTGTATCACTAGGATTCCATTTAACCACACTATTGTAGTTTCTAACCTGAAACAGAATCATGAGTTTACCACTTATCAACTAAACTGTAAACAAAAGATATGCCAACTGTTACCTCAAAAAAATTATTATCTTATCAATTAAGTTACTTGAAGTTGAAATCTTTTCACCAACAAGCCGATCATTTCGTGTACATGCCTTCACAGTATTTGTCACTATCTCAACTACAGTCACCAGATTGTAATCTTTTTTATTGTCCAGAATAAGAAACGCAAAAGCATTTAATTAACTTCTATCCAAAGGCACTATTTTGTTGGGCCCACCAAATCTTCAGACTAGGCATGGGCCCGTGTGACATAATTTAAGGAAAAAAAATATCCTTTGAAGCAATTGGCCCGGCCTATCATTTTTAATTATGCATATATCTAAGAATACCAAGAGCTAGGCCCAATAAGCAGAGTCAATGCAAGAACCTGCTCAAGGATCAGAGCCTATAAAAATCGCCATTATCTCTCTACAAATGGTAATTAACATAATGGGGGTTAGAATCATAAAAATATTTGACTGTTTATTTTGAGCACGTTCGTACTTTTCCTCTTCCAGCTGCAGATATATACTCTCCACGTCTCAGAATAAAGGATTCTCAAATATGACACACTAATTTGGAAGAGTTAAATTATTTGGTGAATTAACTTTCATCTAGTTCATTTGGTCATTCTTTGACAAAACTATTTTCACCAGATGGAGGCTATTTTTGTCTTCATCTTATGGAATTAATTTGCTTGCGAGTCTTTTTTATTGGGCACATTCGGCACCCATTTAGCAAAAAGAGATGAAAAGTAGAATAAGGAAATGTAGCACAAATATTGGTTAGGAAAAAGTTCTAGGACTGTCGGTTATTCAAAGGTAGAGATTTTGATTCCCTCTCACGACTTTGCAGCCTCTGTGATGTGATGAAAAGGAGATGAAATGTATTTCCAATTAAAAAATAAAGCACAGGAGATGAGAAGTATTCCCAATTATGCACCTACTTGTTTTGAATGAACAAACATGTTTCAATGATTTACATATTCATATGGTACGATGTCATCATTTACATTAATTAATACCAACTTAGACAACATTTTTCTCGCTAATCCTGATATGGATGAAATTTTATCATCGGTTATCTACACCTATTTAGTTGGGCTGTTATGTCTCTCCCGGTTGCACCTCCAAACCCCACAAATGGAGTATGGAACTATAAAAATACATATCGGCGTATGTGCAAACAGCAATAGGCAGATTCTCGCCGACATACTTAGGCAGATCCTCAGACTAATACAGTTCAGAGATGTGATGCTGACATGCCATTTCTTTCCTTGAAGTATACATTGCTTGTGCTCACACGAGAAGAGATCTGATTGATTACACAAACAGCAAAATTCACATTAATACAAAGCCATATCCATGTGTATATCTATGTGTAAAATGCATGCTTCTAAATAGCTAGCTATAGCTACGCTATAGCTGTTTTGGACCCTAAAAGCTATGGCGCTATGGGCGATATATAGCTAGCTATCGGCGCTATAGCTAGCTATAGCTAGCTACTTAGTGCAATGGTTTATTTTTTTTAACCGTCCCGCTATACCGCTATAAAAAACACAGATTTATTAATTAATTTTGTGAATGAATCTTCATAATAGAGATTAATTGTTGGGACAATATATATGATAGGGTTGTTGACCTTTCACATCCGGATATTCTCAAAGGTTAATGTTGGTGGCCGAGCTACAACTTGATTGATTAATATTATTTCTTTCATTTTCGTAAGAATTGACTGCTAAAATGTTATTTGGTCTTCTCCAATATCCTAATTAACTCAGCACATGAACTATATATATGACACTTTATCTAGGAGCAGCAACATCATAAATTATGCACATAAATGATATGGGGTTCATTTCTTAAATAGAAGGATGAATTTTGTATCACAAGGATTCCATTTAACCACACTATTGCAGTTTCTAACCTAAATCACAGTCATGAGTTTGCAGCTTCTAATTAAACTGTAAGCAAAAGATATAATTAAATGCCAACTGTTGGCTTAAAAAATATTAATATATAAGTTGGGCGTTATCTTTTCATTTCTTCATCAAATTCATATTACTAAGTTGGGCCGAATGAATTTCAGGAATGATATAACTGTGCTCCAAAGTGATTAAATGCCTCTGTGCTCCAAAGTGAATTTCAGGAATTTCAGGAATGATACTACCTTAATTAAATGCCGCTGTGCTAGAGCAACATTTAGTTCTGATCATGGTTCTGAAACTCAGAATCGGAATTGGATACTTGACCGTGAAATCTGAATCGAATGAATCGGTTAAAATCGGAAGAATCGGATCGGAAATTCGGATTTTGTTGGCAGAAGCTTGTTTTGGTAGCCAAAATATAGGAAAAAATTGATAAAAAAATAATTTGTAAGATACTATGTAGACAAAAGATTATACTCAAATAATCCACTAATATATAATATAATATAAGTATTACAAATAAAACACACCTTTTATGCAAGCTTGCTATAATTTATTCATAAAAAACAAAATTAAATTGGCAACATAAATTTAGTGCAGGATTATCTTGTCTGTATGTGTTAAGTTTTTTTTTCTAACAATCTGGGTAGAGTTATCTTGACAGGATTATCTTAACAGAATGGGGGTAGAGTTATAAAAATACTTGATCGTTTTTTTACCACGTCCATATTTTTCCTGTTCCAGATATATACTCTCCACATCTCAGAATAAAGCATAGTCAAATATGACACACTAATTTGGTGAATTAGTTAGCAAAAAATGTGGTGAATTAACTTTGGTCTAGTTCATTGGCCTGGTCATTCTTTGCCAATTGTATTTTCATCAAATGGAGTGATCTATTTTGTCTTTATCTCACGGAATCTATTTTGTCAACCAATTAGCAAAAAGAGCTGAAAAGTACTACCAATTATGCACCTGCTTGTTTTAAACGAACAAACATGTTTCAATGATTTACATACTTATACTGGTACGATTTCTTCGTTTACATTAATTACTACCAATTTACAATTATATTAACCAACAGTTTTCTCTCTAATACTGATATATATGGATGAAATTCTATCATAGCTTGTTTATCTACACCTATCCCGTTGGGTTGTTATGCCGCTCCCACTTGAAGCCACATATTCCGTAAATTGAAGAACTAGTTACAGGGCACAGGTAGCATTGGGTCTGAGTAATGTGTATCGCCATTTGTGCAGACAGCGGTAGGCAGCTCCTTCCCGATATATTTGAGGCCAATATTTTTGAAGATGTATGTTCTGGGTCTGGCATGGAGTACCTCGACTACAGTTCAGAGTCACGGCAACCTGCAATGCTGAATTCCGTGTACTTTAAATATATATACATCACTTATGCTCACAGGAGAAGGGACCTGATTTAATACACAAGATAAATTCAAAGCCATATCCATGTGTATATCTATGTATCAAATTTGTTTGGTAAATAGGCAGATCCATACAAACAATCTAATAAAAACAGATTCATTAACTAGATAAAAGAGTTCTGCATACTAAATCTCCATCGCAAAAGGTTATCAGGACATTAAGTCTAATCGATGATGATATTGGTACCGGCTTGTAGACATATCTCATCTGAATGTTTCTCAAAGGTTATGTTGGTGACCGCACTACTTGGAAATCCTGCTACGTCTTTATGCGCACGTCGGTTATGCTGATGCTAATGATGTTGTCCCTAATCACTATACCCCGCATAGGGATGATACTATGCTGGTTTGTGTTCTAACTTTGTGTTTGAAGAATTCAAGACTGAATTCTTTACGGACAAACTCAAATTTCTAGCAAGTCAGAGAATGTGAACTCTCATTAGGTACAATGGCTACTGTTAGTTGAAACTTTAAAGTCACTGTAATTTATAATATAGTTAAACTTATAGCAAAAGAAATGTATGTGGATAATTTATATAAAATTTAGATTCCATTCCAACTATTAAATTTTAAAATTAAAATATCTTTTTACGATAAGATTATAAAATACAATTATTATTAATAAATTTTAACTTCTCATATTGATAAACTTAAAAGTTATCTTGGAAAAAAACACAAAATATTGGTAAAGTCGTATTTCATGGCAACATTAATTGGGAAAGTCATACTTCTTGCGTGCAAGTCATATTGTAAAGAGATTTTTTTTCTTAAAGTTCTTTGAAAAAATATTAAACATTATCAATTGAACAAGCACTTCTTGTATTGACTAGTTAAGTGTCCGTGCGTTGCAACGGAAATTGAAATATTGTTTTAATCACTTTTTTTTTAAGGTTTTAAATAGCGCGCTATAGCGGCGCTATAGCATTTTCAAACCATAAAAGCTATGACGCTATAGCGCGCTATTGTGCGCTATTTCGCGCTACAGCGGCACTATTTGGGCATAGCGCTATTTTTTCAACCGTTCCGCTGTGACGCGATAAATGCTATTTAAACCTTTGCTTTTTTTTAGATGTAATTAATTTTTATTTAATTTTTTCATCATATATTAGTCAATAATGACATCAAACAATAGCCTTAGATTTTTTGAAGATAATTAATTGTTAATAACTCCGAACTAAAATATCAAATCTTTCTACTATGGCACTGATGAAGTATTATATGACATATTTTTAATAAGAGTAACAATTGTTGGTCTCTAAGACACCTAGAGGGGGTAAATACAGAGCCTTTTAAAGTTTAAAGCTAATTTATTATAACTATTGTGTGTACGTTATTCTTGACGGAAACTCGAATAACGTTAAACTAAGCAACTGTGCGTAAAGTAAATAGAAGAGTTAAGAAACACTTTACACGAGAGTTGTTTATGGAGTTCGGCACTAACGCCTACGTCTTAGGGGCTTCGCCCCCTTACAAACCTTGTAACGACCAATATACAAACCTTCGCCCCCTTTCTCATTTTCGTGCTCCGGTTCCACCATGTAACGACCTTCGAGATGGCGCGTCTTTCTTTACCCAATGAGAAAGGAGTACATGGTGGAACCGGTGAGCCCTTACAAACCTTGGGAAGTCACACGGCCCGAGCACGAAAATGGCTCATGAGCATTAAAGGCTCAAGTGTATGAATCAAACAAGATGATCACTCAAGGATCACTCTACTTCTTACAAGATATTGAATATGGTTGAGTATGCTTGAGATTGGAGTATGAATATTGAAGTTGTGTGCACAAACAACAATAACTTTTTCTAAATCTGAAAGGAATTCGAAATATTGCAATTGTGGGCGGTTAGAGTGATGATCCAAACCTAGTTTTGCTTTTATTTATAGATAACTGTGCAAAATTAGGTATTTGGTCTTAACCGTTGCAACGGTAGATTAATTGTTATAACGGTTGCCACCAAAGTATAGGTTTGGCTGCCTGCATAACCCTAACGGTTGTCAACTATGGTTGCTCTCTGGAAATTCTAGGTAACCGTTGCAATGGTTGTCACAACAGAATAAATCGATTTGGCTGTGTTTGAATTATTCCGTTGCAACGGTTAAGGTGAATTACCACAATCTCAAGCATATTTAACCAATTTTACGGATTTCTAAACCTAATCTCGAGATGATGCTTCTAGCTCCAATGCTTGATTCTTCATGACTCATTCTTGATTAATTATTGCAATTCATAATGTATCATTGATGTGTACTTTAGCAATTTATATCATCATGAACCTGCACAATATCTCAAGACACGAAACTGTAAAATTCAATGAATATATGTTTCCAAATCTAGTCAAACAGACAAGTAGATTATGATACAATCCAACAACAATTGCCTCTTCTCCTCCAAAATTACTAATGACATGAATAAAAATTATCATGTAATTAAGCACAAATTTTATGTAGCATATATGAAATATATATCTTGTGACAAAATTACTTAAATGCATGAAAAATGGCTTACGAATCAAGGCATTTGATTCTTGACCAAAATAATTTAATTAATTTAAAATTATTTACATACTCTGCTAGTAATTAGAGAACACATCAAATTTATTTTTATAAGCAAAAATTGATTAATAGTTCAAAAATAACTACAAATATATTTTTCAATATAATTATAATTTTAAATCAAAATTTTATTGAGTTTAGAATTCATTTCATCTGAGGCAGCCAAATAATAGAAAAGAAAAGAAAAAATAACATGAAATGAAAAATGAAATGAAAAAATCAGAAAATTTTGACAGGCAGGTCAGTGCGGCAGGGCTTCATTTTAACAAGCGAAATTCCATTTCTTGATTGAACTCTTGGCCCACAAACACCCGTGTTCACTCTTGTGCGCGGCTCACGAACACTCGGTTTAGACAAGTGAACGAGCATAACACAGCTGACCGCTTCCCTCCTGTGTCTCATTACACTGCTCCAATAACTCTACGTTGGTTTTATGGTATTTTGATTTCAAACAAATCTGAAGAAAATTAAAGAAGTGCATCAAGAACCAAAAAGAGAAGACCGATCGACAAGGTATACATATGCATATGATTTTCCTAAGATACAAACAAGCATGATCATTTTTCTCAAGGAAGAAAAGGTTAAAGAATCTGATCATGTGAGAAAAACATTTAATTAATTAAGGTGAAACAGGTCCATCTATTAATTCTTTGTTCGGCAGAAAATATAGATGTAATGGTGATGCTCCAGATTAAGCACGATATATCATGATTTTCATACTGATCTTAATAGAGAATCGTCATCACATAGCATATGTATTTGCTTTGTGAATTATGGCTGATCTTGAGCCGTTGATTAAGAATTTGACAGTCTCTGTATTGATAATTTTGAAAACAAATTAAAAGCATCAGACGGCGTAAAAGATCAATGAAGATTTAGAGAAATCAAACCACAAAGTAGGGAATGTCATTTGTTGGTGGTATACAATTAATTAAGAGAAATTCTATAGTTTCTTTTATTTGTTTAATTTGTTCACATTTCATACAAAATTTTAGCAAAATAAAATAATATATATATCTGTGGAAGAAAAGACTGATGCCATGTCTTACCATGCACATGTAGAATATTAAAAGACTTAACTGATATCAACTTAATTTGTGCAAAAGGCATCAGTAAAAATTGTATATCAAAAGGGTGGGTTTTATTGCAAATTAAATCATGGTGGTTGTTAATTACGAAGTAACTTATCAGTGTTAATTGTTTGAAGAACGACCTACAAAGAATCTACCTTTCAAGAGAATTATATTAATCTCCAAAAATCTCTAAAACAAATATACCAAGGTAAGTCTTCTGATAGTATTGAACTGAATTAGATTGGCCACTTGGGATGAAGAAGAAGCCAACCTTAGGGATATAATTTTTTTCTCATTTGCCCCTACAAAACCACATAACATTATTTGTTTCCCTCACCCTTCTAATTCTTTCATTACACCCAGCTAGAGAAGGAGAAATCATGATATATTCCCTATATTTAGTGAGCATGTATACATGACAGTCCAGATTCAAATTCAAATTCTTCTGTTCTGACAGTCCAGATTCAAATTCAAAGTTTGAGGTACTTTCGAAGATCAAAATTCATACATTACCAGTTTTCTGATCTTTGGTACAAAACATATCCAAATTCATGCATTGCTTCCTTTGGTACAACACAGATCCTCTCACCCGAGTCAAACTGAAGCATTTTCTGTATTTTTTTTTCCACAATAAGCATAAGAAATTAAGAAAAGAGTGAGGCTATGGTACTATGCATAGTGCATACTGATCCGTACTATGGATCAATATCATCGTTCTTATAGTCCAAACTATTGATCTGAACCATTCAACATAATCTCCATATGAAAAAGTACTTGTAGAATGTAGATAAAATTTGACATTTTTTTTAGATTTTTTTTACTATTTTTTTAGATAGGTAGAAAATCACTTGATCTAAACATTTTAGACCATTCAAAAGTGGTGATTTTCTACCTATCTAAAAAAATATAAAATTTAGTAAACAAGTGCATTTTCACATGGAGATCATGTTGAACGGTTCAGATCGACTATTTGAAAATGAAGATATTGATCCATAGTACGGACCAATCCGTGCCATGCATAGTACCATAGCCTCACTCTTAAGAAAAAACTACAACAAAAGAGATAAAAAATAAAAGTAAAATATTTTGTTACTTAGAGGAGAATTTGCCAGTATACCTAACATTTCTTTTCTGACATGGCATAGGTGAATTTCTTCCCTTGAGCCGATCCAAATTTACATTCAGGTTCAACTGCAAAATTACAAAATGCACCTCATAATTTTGCAATTTAACTTTTACAAAGATGCCTTCCACATGGTGTTAAAAATTAATCATACACATATACCTCATTATTAATCAACCAGATGTTTCAAAATTACAAAAATTAATCAGATGTTCCAGTAAATTAATTATTTTCCTTCACAAGAACAAGTTTTATGAGGGCCAATTTAGTAAACTAATATTCATGTAGATTCAAACTCAAATTTGAGTTACTTTCGGAAATCCAAATTCATACATTACCAGTGTTCTGATCTTTGGTACATACAACACATACCTGATATGGTACAGTACACCATGGGTAATATCAAAATACCAAATATGCCCCTTTATTCCATCTATATAAAGACCTGATAAATCTATCCAAATTTTTACATATTCGACCAAATCAACTAATAAAGTAATTGATATATTACCATAAAGGCCCACATCTCTGACGGATCCTGCGCCTCTCTTGCTCTATCTCCGGGCATTAACTGGTACAAGTGATTTTGTGGTACTTTTCCTTAGTTTTTCCTCTTCATTAAAATGTAGTTCTTGCAGAAAAGTAGTTTTACTTCAATTATACCAGCACAAAAAAATAGAACATGTTGAAAGTCCAACAAAATAACTAATCTTAAATGGTCTAGAATTTTTAGATCAAGTGAAGAGTAATGGAACTCATGCATACTTGACTGGTACATTGCATCACTCAAAAAACACTCAAAGAGTTGAAACCAAACAGTAGAATCTCAGCACTTTTGAGTTCTTATTTATTAAAATTTTTAATTCTGTCATTGTAAACAATTGTTGAATCCTCTCATCATAGCACGGAACAATTCATGCTATGCATAGTACCATAGCCTCACTAACTCATAAATTCACAGCCAAACTATGTTATAGAAAAGCACTTGATCTAATTAAAGAAATTACACAAAAGAACTTCCAGTATTATTTCTAATTTGTATATTTATACGTACGGAACTGAACCCATCTGATTCTCTATAACTATTCTATTTCTCACTCTTTCATGTGACTTTAATTATCAATGCATGCCTAGAATTTATACCTAACCTATTGTTACTTTATTGTATTATTGCTTTCCATAGTCTGTATTAATCAGTGTCTAAATAGCGCGCTATAGCGGCGCTATAGCGCCGCATAGCGTTTTTGGACCCCAAACGCTACGCTATGACATCAAAATGCGCTATTTGCGCTACGGCCGCTATAGCGACCGCTACAGCGCTATAGCGGTCCGCTATTCGCGCTATTTGCGCTATACAATATGGGTTTTTTTTTATTAAAGCAATTTATATGGGTTTTAAAATAAGATAAAAAAAATCTCAAACCGAAATTGAATTTGTTGCTACTTGCTACAGATAAATCAATTTGAAATTGGGAATAGAAATTGAAATTTGAATAGAAAAAAGTCCAAATCGAAAATAAAATTTGAATAGAAAAAAAAATTATATCATGAATCATGATGCTTAAGATATTTTTAATAGGAAAAATCGATAGTTTATGATATTACTATGGATATTTTGAACCGCAATTTGAACTTTGTACTGGTTCAATATGAATATTATAATTTCTTAATTACTTTGGTGTTATTTTTGTTCTATGAGACTTTAGATAATGTTGATATTTAGTACAAATATTGAATAAAACGAATGTAAAAAAAAAAAACGCTATTTGGAATAGCTTCCGCTATAGCGACGCTATTCGCTATAGCTTTTTTTTTAGCCTTCCCGCTACGACGCTATAAACGCTATTTAGAACCTTGGTATTAATACATCCTCTTTCAATATTAATATTTTCCAACTTATTTTTACTGTGTTGGTGTGGTTTTACGAGCACTTGCAATTTCCAAAAGGTTGAGTAGACTGCCTGTATTCCAAGATACTTTAACTGAAATTAGACATTACTTGGACAAGGGAGACGTTCAGAACTGCCCTTCTGCATGTTCTGCATATAATTGAAAAAAAAGCCCTGCATTGACATCAGGTAAATCAGCAGCTCTGACTACCAACAATATTAAGAGAACCAGAAAAACAACCTACCCTTTTACCAGAAAAATAGCGAGGCCGGTTCGCATCAGTTAATTGTCCCATAAAAAGGGATACGAAACTGCTTCTACCAGCAGATACCTAAACCCTAAAAGAGTAAACGATACCTGACAGCTCGAATAAAATCAGGGCGGTTTTACTGTTGAGTCAACTTTCAGTGGCTGTCAGTTAGGTGCAATGAAATGTCCCTAGCAAATTCTACTCGACGTAATTGTTCCTAAATTGTTACTTACAAACTGAAATTAAAAATTAAAGAGAACCTAGGATGGAGCACAACTAACACATCTATGTTGACCATCTTGTCAAAATTACGGGAATGCTTCTGATTTGTATAAAAAAAAAAATCCATATTCATTCCCTCAATCCGGCGTTATGTATTTATATCTTGTCAAAATTAACCGCACCTCTAACCCCTCTCCCTGCCCAGGAACCGTACAAGGAAATGAAAAGTTGAAACAAAAAAAATGCTTACTATAGCTGCTATTCTGGGATGTGCATATTTTTGGAGGTGATTTAAAGCATAATGTAGATATAAAGCAAATGTACCAGAATATAGCGGCTTTTTAATTCTTCAACTGTACGATCATTAGGGAACCTATCAGCTATAACTATGAAGCGAAGGTCAAATCTTTCGCATAGCTCGAACAATTTGTCTGTTTCTTCCTTGCTCCATGCCTATGTTTATTCAAATTAAATGAAATTTAACTTCTCTATAAATATTGTGAGAGCAATAAGTGGTAATAACAGTTTTCTATATTATTCAAAAATTTAAACAATTACCTACATTATCAGTCAAGTGCTTCTCATATTCCTCATCCGTATATTTCAGTACATCCACTGACTACATATAACAGTTTGTATGAAATAAGATAATGCCAAATATTTCTCAAGAATGAAAGCAATGTACATATTTTTTTATGCTACCTTATTACACTTCGCGAATGCATAGTCTCCTGTTGGTGGGACCCCATTAACAACTCTGACCTAGATTTTTTTTTTTTTCATTTCAAAACAAAAGAAGCAAAAGATCAAAAGGCCAGCTTTTTGAGTCAGAATAGTGAATGAATCACAAATCATGCACAATTATACAAAAACAGTATAAACTAACCCAGTGGTAAAGTTGCAAGTTATCAGTACGAGCTGTAGATGTGAATGGCAGCCACTGCCATGTAATCTGCACATGAAAATCTTCCCAAATTTTATTCCCGAAAAGAACACTTACTATTTATTCATGCAATAAAACTGAAATGATGATTCGAACATGCAAAATAAGAAGTAATGAGGCATACAGCATCTTAAAAATATTTAAGAATGCTTAGTCTAATCAAGTAAGATGAAATTCTCGTCTTCTAGTTCAATCTTGATTTTAAATAAAGAAAATCCCACAAATTCTATATCTAACCTTCTCTTTACCAACTATAGGTCTCTTCTTCAAGTGCAATGGGTCCAAATTGGGCATGAGAGGTGGTAGAACCCCTCCAGTAAGCGCATACACCTACATTCAAATTTCAGCAGATATTAACGAAGTGGGAAAAAAAATGAAATTAAGTGAAATTCAGAAGAAATTTCGTAGAGATTGGTATGAGAGCTACTTCTCGAGACACGCCATCGGGTTTTCTCTGGGGCTCCTTTGGAGTCCGAGACTTCCTCTGGTTACCAGGAAATGCTGTTTTAGGTAGACCTAGTATATCTTTCGCATCCATGGCGTCGCAAAGAATTTAGGTTTCAGTACTGGGGTTAGGGTTTGTAGAAAGCCATGGAATCGAGTTCTCTCAATTCGACCTTTTCCACACTTGGAGGTAGCGTCAAATTATTGGAAACCTCCTAACAAAAATCTAAAGTAAAAAATTGTGTTACGTCATGAGACGGAGCTTATTCGCAACTTTCTTAGCTTGTGCTTATTCGTCGCTCTTTCTCTTCTCTTCACACTGTTAGCCGTACCACAGGATCGACGCTACCTCCATGTTCCCTGATAAGGAAGCCAAGTCGGATCCCAATCGGACCCAGATGAGAGAAGATGCGAAGAATGGGAAGAATTGTACGGTTTTGGCTTCAATTTCATATTCTCCTTTTGAAGGAGAAGAAAAAGCGAGTCGGTTCGCTTTGGGAAGAAGCGAAGACGTTCTGCGCACAAGAAAAGAGAAAAGGAAATGCGGCAACTATCGATGCCACCGAAGTGGGCGCCGCTGCTGGAGCCACCGTGTTTTTACAAGTGAGAGTCGGTGCCATTGGGAAGGAGAAAGAGAAAGAGAAAGAGGAGAAGGAGACCGCGTGGGGAAGGAGAGAAGAAACGCGTCATTTGCATCGGAAGAAGGAAAGCGTTCGGCGCACAACAGCAGAGAAAACATGTGTTGTTTTGCATTGAAACGGGTACGTTTTTATCTTAGTTTAGACTTCTACACGTTTGGACATATGAAACAGAAGCATAAAATCAAAATTTTATTAAAGGCTGAGATTGAGATATACTTTTGATGAGTGGCTCAGATTAAATCAATGAACGGCTCAGATTCTTCTGAACGAATAGATGATGGATCCCACAAAATTTACGTGATATTAGTAGTCCGGATATTCGCCACACGTATTCTCCACATACAAATTGTATATCTTCTGATTGGTCCGATTTTTTTTTATTTATTTAAATGTCATTTAAGAAAATTTATGAATTGATTGATAATTCATTAGTCATCTCTTCATTCTTTATATATTTTAATATCATTTAAGGAATGTTATTTTTCATTAATATGTCATTTTATTGTTTGAGATTTTTTTATGAAAATATGTCCAAAAAATCAAAAAAATATTGTCATTTAAAATGTTATTTAATATGTCATTGAGGATGTTACTTGTGTGTAGATGTCATTAATAATTATTTAAGAAATGTTTATTTGTCATTAGTCTAAATTTTATGAAAATATGTCATTTTGTACGAGACTTTTTTTTTGTTCTCTTCTAATGTCCCGGTTGCAACTCACGGGCACGATTTTAGTCTTATTTGACACATTATGGACAAATTACTAATTTTGTAAGTGCTCCATATTCTCTCTAATTGGAATTGCAAGTTATATAAGCATTTATAATTTTTTTTGCAATTGGGATGTACCGGTCGTCTATTGATTTATTACTATTTGAAATCGATTACGAAAATCTTTGTTTTTGAAAAGAATGAAAATCAATATTTTAGAACTGGACTGACAACAATAATTTATAATTTACAATAGAACTGGAAAAATGGTACGGATAGTAATACTTTGATATCATTATGATCCATAATTTTATTTGATCAGTCAACTATACTGAAGCATTTATATTTACTTTGATTGCTTTTTTTCTATTTATTTTCTAAGTGGTTGCTTTGTTTCAGCCAAATTGGATAATGGCACAGTTGGCTACAGAACTGAAATTTTCATACAAATAC
>JAJGRW010001123.1:1803034-1950103 GCA_025461045.1 Carex parvula
CGGTCCTTCATATTGGGTTTCACTTCGCAGGGTGACCGCCTTAGCCTCTCCTCTAGGGTTGGGTTCTGGCTGAGCTGGCAGCTTTCCAGGTTGAGGTTGGCTTGAGTGACGATGTGACTCAACTGCTCCAACAACTTGTTTTGAGCAGCCATTTGAGTGGACATGCTCTGCATCTGTTCCCACATCCTCTGGTTCATCTTCCCTTGCTCGTGTGTGAAGTCGCTCACAGCGGGATCAATGTACGGCTCGGGTGGATCGGATTGAAATACGCGATTGTTCGAGTTATTGAATGGTGCAATGTTGTAGAAATTGCAATTGTTGTTGCTGAGATAGCCGTCCTGCTCCGGTTCCTCATCCCATTCCGCCAGTGGGCAATACTCGTAAGAGTGTCTCCAGTCCCCACACATGACACATGGCTGTGGTTGATGGTTACTGGCTGCCTTCACGCTCATTTTGATTAAATACTTCTCCATGGCCTCCTCTAGCTCGGCAGCTCTAGCATATAGAGCTGCGATCTGATCAGCTTTGGATCGGTCGCCTCCTCCAGCTCGAGAACTGTCGCGGCCAAACCAATGTTGGTCTGTCGCCATGTTGTACATTAGATCCATGGTGTCTCGAGCTCCTCAGATGGTAATCGCCCTTGAGTTTGAAAGCCAGAGTGTTCCTGAAAAAGAGAAAAGAAAAGAAATAAAAAAATAAAAGAAAATATACTGATTAAAATCTAGATTAACTATGAAAAGCAAAAATTCAGAAAATGATTGGCGCCCCGACGCGCCAAAAACTTGTTCGTGGTAGAAAAGTTTCGGTACAGACGAACTGTACCTTTTAAAACCTTTGTATACTCTCGCTTAAGACTGCAAGTGCACAGTCCAACTCGTACAGTATAGTCGGGTATCGATCCACATGGACGACTCAATTCTGAATTCCTACTTGACTTAGCTAAGTACTAGAAGTTTGAAATGGTTGTTTGTGTTTGTTTATGTTTCCTAAATTCAGTAACAAATTCAATGACAGGAAGTGAAACAATTAAATGTTTTGTTTGGACTATTGTAAAAAAGGCGTTTCAAGGGTTTCAGATTTCATCCTCAACTTTGCTACTCTGACCCTTGTGACGCGACCCGCGTGCTCTCACACGCGACCCGCTTTGCCCTCGAGCGACTCGGACCTGCACCGACTCGCATACTCTCGTATGCGACCCTTGTGACGCGACCCGCGTGCTATTCACACGTGACCCGCATGGCCCTTGAGCTGAACCTGCACATGTCTGTTTCTGGGTGTTGTAATTCGTGTAAGGCTCGATTGACCGTACCTAATGTTCCTAAATCTCAACTCTCGTGTATTGGCTTAACGGACCTGGTACAGAACTGCAATTTCACCTTCCTAGGTTTAATCCTAAGTTCTCAGTCGGTTACTAAAGATATCCACATATGGAAATTTCACCTCTCGGCTACTATTGATCTCACCTTTCGGATCTCAGATCTACCTCAAATACTTAACTAATTTGCAGAAACATCAAGGCCAAATTACAATAAGAAATACCATAGGCATTCAACAGTAGACAATCAGAATCAATCAAGCAACTTAGAGTCAAGCAATCACAATATACAGAATCAAAGAAACCGAATAAAATTCAGACCTTCAAAACAATATGCATTATCAAACAACAGTCTAAGATTACATCCAAACCCCTTGAAACTATAGAACTACTCCAATCATGATCAAAAATGAAATAAAAGAGAGAAGAGAGTGCAAATCATGATGGAGATGAAGGATTGAAGAGGATCGAAGCTTCTGGCCGAATCTTCTTCTCCTGGCCGAATCCTTCCTCTGGCTCCAGATCGCCTCTTCTCTGTCGCGCCAAGCTCTTCTTTCAAATCCGATAAGATCCCTTTTTGTGAAATGTGTTTTCTCCCTTTAATTTGCGCCAGGCCTCTGTATATATAGGCATCTTAATGGCATCTTAATGGGCTTCAATTGGGCCTTGGCGCAATTAATTCGACGTGACCCGCATCAGGTGGGACGCGACCCGCGTCAGGTGGAACCTGGTGTGAGCAGTGAGGGTCGCGTCTGAGGTCGCGCTGGACTATGATGCAACCCGCGTCAGGTGGGACGCGACTCGCATGGAGGATGTCATAATTCTGGTCTTTTGCTTGTTTTCGCCTATTTCCTGCAAAGTCATAACCAAAATGCCGCAGTACCATATTTTATTGATATTCAATGTAAACAATGCAATTTAGTGGTTAAAAACATGATGTCTGGTTTGAAAATAGGTCGAAACAATAGATCAAATAAGGAGATATCAACAATCCAACACTAGAAGTACTACAAAACATTTTTCGGGCAGGATTTTTGCTGCTGTTGCAAAAAAAATTAAACTATTTCTTGATATGTTACTGGAAAAAAATAAAATAATTTGTATCTCAGTTATTTATCTCGGTTGAAAAACAACTTATGGGTACTATAAAAGTTATTATGGTTCTTCTAGTACATTCAAATTCTAAGTTACTTCATCTATTTTTAATTTTTTTTTATTTGACATATGTCGAAATTTAGATTCTTTTATTCACTACTAGAATCTGGGTTTGTTGCATGGGTAAAAATCTTTATTGCAAGGGTAAGTAGTGTCCATGCAACAAATATTGGCATTTCTGACACAGTCAAACTTGTTGCATGGGTGTCCCATGCAACAGTTACCCTTGCAATAAGTCTGATGGTTACCCTTGCAACTGTATCTTATTTACCCATGCAACAATATTTGATGACCCGTGACCCGCCAGCAAAGATAGAAAGTATATTTTAATGAATGTCCATGCAACAACTCATCTCATACCCTTGCAACAAGTCTCCCGAATTGAGACTAAACAGTTGCATGGGTAACCCATGCAACAAGTATTTGAGAACTATTTGTTGCATGGGCTTACCCTTGCAACAAAAATCTCCAGAATCTAGACTAAACAGTTGCAAGGGTAACCCATGCAACAAGTTGGAGGATTATTTGAGAATATTTGGTTGCATGGGTAACCCATGGCAACAAGTTTGACGATTTTTGAGAACTATTTGTTGCATGGGCCTACCCTTGCAACAGTATTGAACTTCTGGACAGTTACTTCTATTATATATTTGATCTCTCCATTCATTGAATATATATTGTTGTAATTACAGCAAGGTATACATTACAGCAGTATATTAATTTGTTCACATCCTACTTAATATTGTTCAAATTTAGAAGGAAATTTGATCTCTCCTTCAAATTGAATATATTTTGTAAATCATAGCAAAAGGAATTAGAGCAGTATATACAAAATAAATGAGATACACAAATAATTCGGAAACTTAAATTGTAGAATCTTGAAATTTTGGTCTTGATAATAAACATTAGAAAGTTATTGCTGAGTACGAGCGAGCGATAAGTAGAGCCTTCATTAATTGCCTTCGCTCCTTCATTAATTGCCTTCTCCTATGAGAAATTTCAAATAATAGCCATCTTAATCAATTTGTATTATTTTCAACCATGCAGTTATGCTTTAACAAGTCCCATATCCAATATATATATATATATTATATATATATATTATATATTATTGTGTTTATTATAATTATACAAACAAACGTTATATGGTTGGCAAATTCTCATGCAACACATGACACAAAGAATTACCAATTAATAACCATCTTCAATCGAATTGATCTTCAAGGTTTAGGCCGTAACCAGTCCTTCCTCAATTTCTTGCATGTCATACTCTTCCTTAATACCATCTTAATCAATTTGCTATTCTTTTTCAACCATGCAGTTTTGCTTTAACAAGTTCCATATCAAATATATATATATATATATATATATATATATATAGAGAGAGAGAGAGAGAGAGAGATGGGCTATGGTGCATTGGACCATAAATCACCGATTCAAAGTTCAAATGACCGATCCAAACCGTTCATCTTATTCTCCATGTTAATATGTACTTGGAGACCAAATTTTACATTTTTTGGAATTTTTTTACTATTTATTATCACCGATCCGGTGGTCTAGAAATTTTTACTGTTTTTTTACTGTTCACCCGGATTTTTAGATTTTCAATAAATCTAAAGATGGTTGATACCAGCTTCGTACCGATATGTTTGCAAAAACTGCTAAAGATTGTTCTCAAGGCATTGGTTGCATTTTTTACAATAGTTATTCATGTATGAAAGTGCATTAGGTAGTTTGATTTCGTGCTGCTGACATAATACAAATTGCAGTGCTGATCGGAATACAAATAATTGGAGTACACCTTTCATTTTTCCTTCAGATATACCCAAATCTGCAATGAGAAAAACCCTTAGAAAATTTCAGATAAAACAATGCTTCATTTGCAATAATTAAGTTGCATTTTTACTAACTAAACAAAGCAAATCATATCTTAACATACCCTTAGAAAATTTTTCCTGCTTTCTTGCAACTATCGGCCATAATTGAAACAATCCAGCATTGGTTGTTAATTTTTCAGATTACACAAAAAGGGCACTTTAATTAGACTAATCAAACCTTGCTATCAACATACAAATCAAGCCAATCCTTCACTTAACAGGAGATGCAAAGAAGACAGCACAATTTCAAGCTTATATATTGGACCGTATCACAGGACAAGAATAGAACATCTAATTCACCTTCAGAAATAACATTTACCAAAAGCTCCTGAAAATAATATGTACCTCTTGAGGCAGCTGGTCAAGAGTTCTCACTAATGAAACAAGGGTAGTGACCATCTTGAAGTTAGCTGCACTTTTTTTGTTTCCGTTGCAAGTCATGTTCATGCGGACCTCTTCTTTGCTGGTATTAGGATAGCTGAATGAAACTGTGCAAAATGTTATACAAAATATAATTAAAATAAAATTCCTATCTGTTCGACAGACTTTACTAAGCAACACATCTTATCTTTTGGGCGTCTCACCTAGCATATAGTTAAAACAAAGAATTAGGATACTTGTACCTTCCATTTGTTTTATCCTTTTTCGGCATGTTTGGTTTTCATTTGCAAAGCTGATTATGTTTAAGGACAGTGGAAGATGAGTTAGGATAATCATATTAGGGCTAGTTGACTAGTAACTACAGATATCTAAATAAAAAGAAACCAGGGACTAAGTGAATATTTTTGTGCATAGGCACTGACAGGGAACTGAACTTGCATGCCTCTATGATTTTGATTCCTTTTTGATATTGTCTTCTTTGATTTTGTGAATAATGTCCTTTGTCAAAACCCTAGAAACATGTATATAAGTGTAAGCAGCCCTTAAGCATGGCCACCGACCCATACAACATCCCCATGACAAAGCAATAGACACCATACTGGTATGCCTACTGACCTCAAAGCTGCTCAAAACCAAATAAAATACTAAAAGTAGCTACAGGTCCTGAAAAGTCCCAAGCTCAAAGAAGACAATATCAAAAAGGAATCAAAATCATAGAGGCATGCAAGTTCAGTTCCCTGTCAGTGCCTATGCACAAAAATATTCACTTTAGTCCCTGGTTTCTATTTATTTAGATTTATGCATTGTTGTTACCTCTTTTGTACCAGCAAGCTCACAAGGAGGATTCAAGTCCTCTTAGGCTGTTCATAGCCTTGCAGATAACTGGTTCTAGGACATTTTACAAAGGGAACCTTGTTTTTATTTCTATTTACATATTTTTATAATAAATCAATACTTTATACTTTAACAATATGTTGAATTAGTGAAAATCATAGGGCATCCTTATGAGCTCATGAATTCAAGAATTTCAGGGTAATGACATCACTGTCATGCCCTCATTTCACCATTTTGCACATAGGTCTTTATGACTCTACTTTATTTACAGGACATGACCAACCATATATAACTATCAAAATCAGATGAGAAAGAAAAAAAGAATACCAATTAAGCTCAGAGATTAGGCTCAGGCACTTCGACTCAAATTTTACTCAATTAAAAACTTAATTATTTGTTTAAAAAGTAAGAAGTTGTTGACACTTCGACTCCATATTTACAGCTGCATAGAAAAAGTAGGAAAAAACACAACTTTTATTGGTTAAAATTTACTGAATTGCAAACAAAATCATGTAAACTTATAATTGAAGAATTGAATAACTGTCAGCTTCAATCACTGCCTCCATTGCCTTTTCTTCTGGATTTACCACCAATTATAGTTGGTGGTGCATCATGGTTAACTAAAAGATCAAAAGTTTAAATAATTAAATAACTAGCACCCAAATATAACATAGCCTGCAAGTTGTTAGAGTAAATGCCTCAATGAAAATTCATCTAACAAGAAAGTTCTAGTAAATGCACCATCTTAATTACAGTTTCTCAAATGTATTACGTGCCTATTCAGGTGCTGGCCTATTCGTGTTGATAAAATTTCAAATAACATACAAGTCGGTTAATGTGAAAGGAGTTTACCTTGGCTTCGATTGGTGTGACAGCAAGACGCCTTGGCTCTCAAAGGACCGACTGGTTAATTGGTGTGGGTCATTTCAACAAACACCTTGTATGCACGACAAGATAAAACTATCAACCGTTATGAAACTATCAACTACTTAATGGATTGACTTTGAATTTAGCATCTAGCAGCAACTGACCAAATGAAACAGACGATTAACAAAAAAAAATGGGGAAAAAATCACTTTTTAAGATGGTAATTTCCACAACTGACTTTGGTCGTGTTAAGTGTTCTTCCCATTTAGGCTTTTCCACAAATACCTTCTGTGCAGATTGGGTGCTCGGTCTAGAGAGAGAGAGAGAGAGAGAGAGAGAGAGCGGTGGGACTCAAGTGTGGGTGCCCGGGCTTAGAAAGCGAGAGATAGAGAGCGGTGGGGGGAGGGTTTGGGGGTTGCGGATCAGAATCACAATTTGCGAGATGGAGAGGGCAGGTACTGAAAAGGGATTGAGGCTAAGATGTAATTTGAGAGGGGGAGAGGGATTGGGGAAGTGGGCTACGGCTGAGGGGCGGGGAGAGAGATTTAGGGAAACCGGTAGTTTGGAGGGAACACCGAAAATCTTGGAGGGAGAAATGAATTGCCGAAAATCTTTGGAGGGAACACCAAAAAATTGATGATCTTATTAAAGAAGGGAAATATAATTCAGCAACTGAAACTCAATTTTCATTTTGGTTTGTAAGGAATTGCGGCTGAAAATAGAGCAAAATTAACATAGACAGAGAGATAGAAGATAGGAACTCAGAGAAGATTTGTTATGATATATTTAGTATTTACAAGTCATTATATCTTTAGTCAATTAAGTGTATTAATAAGATAAAATTTGTTACAATCATTCAATACCTAGTACGGACAATGTGAACATAAATATATTTAGATTTAGTAGTAATTTTTTTTATTAAGTTTTCATTTCTTGTCATTGATGTAATTATTTTCAATAATATTTCAAAAATAATGCATGTACAACAAATAATATGAAAATATATAAAAAAAAAATGGAAATAAGATTAGCATATGTGATTTCAAGTTATTATATATTTACAAGTCATGATAATGAGTATGGCTACGGTGCTATAGAGCCTAGGGGCCTCTATGCAACAGCTCAATATTTGAGTTTTCAAAATTCAAACGGTCGATCCGAACCGTTCAATATGATCAAAATATGAATATGTACTTGCAAATCAAATTTTTTCATTTTTAGAATTTTTTTTACTACTTTTGTAGATAGGTAGAAATCAATATCTGAATGGTGCAGAATTTAAAAAAAAAATTGATTACTAAATAAAATAAATTAAGTTGACTGACAGTTTATAAAATAAATTTTCTATTTTGGAGAAAAATAGCGAAAATACAATTATAACTTGTATAATGAAACTAATTATAATTTTACAAATATATGAAAAAATTCAAAAAAATACATTCATTTCATATTATTTACGGTTTTATGACCAAATGGAGAATAGTGCCAGTGTTGCAAAATTCTACTTTAATTTAAAAAAATATTTTGTGAAGAAAATTATATTAATGAAATTTTAAACAATAATTAATATTATACATGTTATTGCTTAATTAAATGATTTTTGACACATAAATTATAGTAGCATTAATTACAAGAATGTCACATGTATGACTCATATCTTCCATGTATGAACATGAAACATAAACCTCTCATTTTGTGAATTAATGAAGACACATGGAAATATTCGTTAGTTGGTCGAATCGGAACCGTTTAAATTAAAGAGCATTAGTATTTATTGTCTTTGCACCCAAGTTTGATCAAATTTTTGTTTTTATTTACCCATCAATCAAGTTGATCGAAAAATTGGAGCATCGTATGGCCATAAAACACTTCGTGTTGGATCAAAACTCATATTAATAAAACTTCCGAACTTTATATTGGTTACGTTCAATGTTCTTCCTTGATATTTTAAAAACAGATTTGGAATGATTTCACTGCAGATCGACCGTTGATTTCCGCTTGAAAATGAACGGTCCGAAAATGTTTTCTAAATTTGAGGGGAAATATAATGATGAGTGTATATAAAATGACAACAATAAGTATTATTTGGCTATATAAGATGGAAATAATTAAAATTTATTTTATTTTGAATTTTTTTAATATTATTTATTGTACATATATTATCCAATTATGAAATATCAAACTCTGGGCCGTTCGATAAATAATGAATGGTCTTGATGTCTTCATTTTAAAGACTGTGGGTAAGAAGTCCCTAATCTCTGAGGTAATATAATATTTCTTTTAGATGCAGTTTTAGATGATACACAAGATGTTTTAATATTCGTGCAAAACTCTTCTTAGACGATCCTGATTTAAACAAAATATTATGTTACCTTGGAGTATATTACGATACAGAGCCTTTTCTATTTTTCTTCTCTGTTATGAACTTGGGAGACTTAGGGTTTATTTCATCTCTCCAAACATTCATTTCGGCGCCTTACTAAATTTTCATTTCCCTCCTCAAAATTCAGATTCTCTCCTATTACGGTAAAATCTATCTAAAAGCTCTCCGCCCAAATACGCGCTCACGCCCCCTCTTTCATTGCCTCCCCCCGCACACATGTAATCCAACCTCGAAACCCTCGTGCGAGGCTGGAGGCGGCTTAGGTGGTGCGATCGCTGGCCTGGTGCGGAGGCAGCGTGTGCTCAGGCGAGGCGAGATTTGGGCATGCGGGGCTGGTCAGTTGACGAGGTGCGGGGCTGACGAGCACAGCCTTCACATTTTTTCCTTAATTATTTTTCTAGAACTATTACTGTCTGAATTTTTATTGACTAATCAAACTATTTAGTAAAACCATTGCATAACAGATTTGTAGGAATTAAGGTTGCAACTCAATTTGCAGGAATTTCTCAAAGATGCATTCTACAGTAGTTGACGGGCTCCTTCATGCATAGTATCGTAAGCCCCAAATTCTTCATGCATACCAGCCTATTGAAATTGCGGCCGTCGATGGCGGTCAGAGAGCGGTGATCTTCGATCGGTTTAGAGGGTTGCTGCCAGAGACTGTCGGAGAAGGGACCCACTTTCTGATCCATGGCTTCAGAAGCCTTATATCTTTGACATTCGTACCAGGCCTCACACCTTTCACCTCTATGTCTGGCAACAAAAGATTTGCAGATGGTATTGTTTTCTTTGAATGAAGATTTAGTTTATTTTTTTCTTTATCTACTATTTATGTTTAATCTTGCTGTTGACTTAGTGCTTATATTTACGATAGAGTTAATTCAAATGGCAAGTTTAAATTATGCATTGGATGGATTGTGTTTGAGTTGGAATTTCAATTTCAGTTTAGTTGTTATTATCAATTTTGAACTTTTGACCTTGATTATTGGAACCAAGTTTAAGTCGGAGCAGTAAGGCTACTGCTAATTAATGTCTTTTTTAGGCGTGAACTTAAAAAAAAGCTACTGTTGGAAGCTGACAGTAGCCTGAAGTTCTTTGTGCTTTAGTTCTTCCTTAGCACAATATTTTTACACTTGGAGTACACATTTTTAATTTATCTACCCTTGAATTTGTTCATCCTTGTGATATAATATGATATTTCTTGTTAAAGAAAATCATGAAATGCATTTTCTTAATGAATATAACCAGTGTTAAAATTACTTTCGGGTTAGCTATGGGCATTTTTAAAATGCATCTTCTTCTGTAAATCCCTTTAGTGTCAATATCTAGGTTTTAGTGGAGCTGTACTCTACTAGTTGTATAGCACAATGGGTTTTAGTTACATGATTTTTTTTTTACTGTGAAACAGGTGAATTTGTCTCTGAGGCTGCTGTCACTGCCTGATGTGTTAAACCTTCCAACCATTTCACTTCACTTGGTACCGAGTATGACGAAAAGGTGCTTCCTTCCATTGGCAATGAGTTTTGAAAGCTGTTGTTGCCCAGTTCAATGCTGACCAGCTTCTCACCGAAAGGTTCTTAGTTCTGTTTTAACACTCTGTATGCTTTATTCACCCCCCCCCCCCCCACCCCCTCACGCACACATTAAAGAGTAAAGAGGTATGTGACTGGCTTTAGAGCTGTTAAGAGGTCTATTTTGGTAATGTGTTCAATGCTAATTATTTGCATGCATGAATTTGTTATTTTTTTTTACTTTTGTTCATGCTATCATTTGTTGTCAGTGGAAGAATTCCCAAACACATATCGAATTTGGTTAATTTAAGCACTTGTATAGTCTATACTGAAATATTGATAACTTGGGTATTCTTTTGTATAAACGCTATTTTCTAATTGGTTAAAACTTGGGTATTCTTCTGTATAAGCACTTATTGAACTTGGGTTAGATGGATGTATTGTTAATTCATCAATATCTAGATTGCTATTAAGAGATTAACTTCATAGTAAGCTGCCAACAACTCCGACTGAATCCAGCAAAATCTGGTACAGAACTAACTCACAACATCTTCTTTTGTTGCAATTTCAAACAAATACTTCCACAATTTTAATCTATACATAGTACGGTCATGGACATCCCAATTCAATTAACAGCTGTGTACTAAACAGTAGCAGTCATACTAATAAGGGACCTTATTTTTATTTGGATTGTAAAATCTGATTGTAAAAAACGTGTATATAATATTGTTAATTTTTTGAAAGTCAAGGGACTAATTGTAAAATTGTGTATATAGTTACATAGTAGCTGGAGGAAGGGTTTAACAGTTGGTGGTTTGTTTATCGACAATTCAAAAGACCTACCTCCATCTACCTCAATGACTGTTGCCGAAGCAATGCGAGGCATACGTCTAGTGTTTTTGTAAAGGTTGTTCATAGTATGTAAGTTGGTAATGACCTAGCTTCTTGAAGGCACATTTCAGGTATTTCTCCCTCCATGCCTCTCTCTGTAGATTTGGATATTCAATTATTCGCAACTTTTAATCAAGTATGCTATATTACTTTGCAGGGTCCATTAATATCAATGAAGCCGTGGCATGTGTTGAATTCTTTTTTTTTTTCCTCATAGTATTTGAAATGAGCTGAATAAATTTGGCATGTGTTGCATGTTAATTTTTATATTTTACTTCTTAATTTCTTAACATCAATTGAAATTCTCTTAATGCATAGTACTTCATGACTGACCTTCAGATTTGTTCAGTCCAATGTTAAACCATATATTTTGGATATATGTACAAGTTTATTATATTAATGTGATTGTAATACTTTTTGGTTTTTGCTACAATGTATGCTTGATAGCATTATGTTGATTAATGCTTATTGCAATGTGTTGTTATTAATGCTTATTTAATTTGATATGTAAATTATTAATGCCATTGGGTTGGTACCAAATCGGTACAGGTACCAAATCGGTACAGGTACCAAATGGTATGGGGGAACTATACAAATATGGGGCCCAGACAATATCCTTGCAAATAACCTGGTGGGGCCCACCTTCTTTACCCATGCAACTAATAGGTTAATTATCCATGCAACTAATCATGTGGGACCCACGTTATTTACCCTTGCAACTACTCACTCCTCTATCGTTGCAACTAATCCATGGGACCCACACACTTTACCCATGCAACTACTCGATCCTCTATCGTTGCAAATACTCCATGGGACCCACGCACTTTATCCTTGCAACTACTCAATGCTATATCGTTGCAACTACTTCCTGCATTAGCTTTGTTGCATGGGTACTTATTGCAAGGGCATACCTTGCAACAATTATTCCATAAGTTATTGCATGGGTAACCCATGCAACAAGTCAGAAATTGAGTAGTTGCAACGGGGGTTGTTGCATGGATACTTGTTGCAAGGGTAGCCCATGCAACTGACATTTTTTGAGGTTGTTGCAAGGGTAAGCCCATGCAACAAGCCAAATTTTACCCTTGCAAAAAATCAGAATTCTAGTAGTGATTTATTCAAAATTAATTAAAGGCGGGGTCAATGATATATATTATTACTTGTTTTTTAAGGCTGGTCTATATTATTTTTTATGTGTATGATTTACAAAAATTCAGATTAATAAATAGATAAAGAAGTTTTGCCTACAATTAATATTTTTATCGCACGGGTTGTCAAGACAATAAGCCTGATCAATTATAACAGGAACATATATAGATCTGATCAAAAGAAATGTATGTGGATAATTTATAGAAAAGTTAGATTCCATTCCAACTATTAAATTAAAAAATTAAAATTTATCTTTTACAATAAGATTATTATAAACTAACAATATTATTATTTATAAATTTTAACTTCTCATATTGGTAAACTTAAAAGTTATCTTGAAAAAAATACAAAATATTGGAAAAGTCGTACTTCATGGCAACATCTCGTATTGATAAACGCTCTTCGATTGGCAAAGTCATACTTCTTAATTGCATGTGAGTCATATTATACATTATCAATGGAAAAGTCATATTGTCAACCTGTTTTGCATGACAACAGGTTTGTTTAGAGATGAAACTTCTCAACAGGTTTGTTTCAGGCTCTTATTTTCATTTAAATGACACTACAAAAGTTTCTATGCCAGCTTCGCCGTATTTTGTCAACATGAACAATTAATAGGCCTTGATCATTTCAAATGCAGCATTTATGTCATTTTGAGTTGCAAGGATGCATGTAATTGAGCTTAAACAAGGAAGGATGACATACGGTCCTGCACACGTCGTGCTTTCGAGAATTTCGATACTCATTGGAGAACTTAAACAAGGAAGGATGCATGTAATTGGAGAACTTTCGATACTCATTGGAGAACGTCCATGGTGTCTTATAATAAAACTTGCACAACTGATTAGTGTAGAACCTACTATCGCAATCACTGTTGCTATAAGGCACTATAGAAAAACCTCCATTGTACTTGGTAGATCTCTGATAATTATTTCAAGAAAGAAAAACATGTTAGTGTGCTGATATCAATTGGAAAGTGATCAGCAGATTTAAGCTAGTTCAGCAAAGTGTTTGCTATATAGTAAAAGCTAATCCAATAAGGAAGCTAATTAATGTACAACCTACAACAGCCTGGGCTTACCTAGAAAAAACCATGCTTTTAAGTAAAAATCTACAGCTAATACAAAACAAATTAATCATTCGTATTTAGAGGAACAAAACCATCAAGCATATCCAACATGAGCTCTTTAAAAGAAGGGTAAGAATGAACAACTTACAATTACTATGGAGTATCGTTCTCAGATCCGAATCGAGAAGATATATAATTGCAAATGAGTTTGCGACCACAATTAGGGAGCAAATGTTTATAGTTGAAGCTTCAAATATTTACTTTGGAAGGGCATGCCTTTTTATAATGCAAGTTGAATGTACAGTCCTTTTATATCACTATTGATTGTAGAACTCTTTAGTAGGTAGGCTGTTAATTGCTTCGCGTACATGGGTGTTTAAGATATATTGTTTTTACTATTTTCTTTCTATAAACACAATTACTGGTTTAAAAAATGTTATGCGATTCGACTAACGCGTCCTGATTTGGTGAGGTGATGGGATCAATTTTTTTTTCCATGTCACGTGACTAAAATAATAGAGGACAACCTCGTCACCTTGACTTTTTCTTTTTTAAGTTTAAGCTAATTTACTGAAAAAGAAAATAAATACGAACACTCTTGCTTAAAATTTTTAAGCTAGTTTAGGACATATTACAGTCTAACGTACGGTTTATTACGTAGATCTCAAATTCAAACTAAGCCATACAGTATTCTGGGACTGCAGGAATTATGCAAACATGCCGTGTCGAGATGTCAAGTGTCGGCTCACATGTGGATGACATCAATGTCGTACGTGCCATACAGATACTGCGGAAAATTAATTTGTGTCGTTCTGCATAGAGCCGAAAATTAATTTTTGTCTATTTTTGAACAAGTTCCTATTAATTTATTATTATTACTTAAATTGTAGATGACATTGGGTGTTTGACAAAACTATTAGAGTTGTACAACAGAGAATACGAACACAATCACTCTCATGAAGCTCCATTCCCTCCCTTAGTTTAATATATTCAGAATAGAATTACAGAGTATTTTCGTATATCTTTTTCTCTAGACAGCTCACTCTCCTCTGTATATATCTGATTGCTAATCTATCCTACCTTAAATGCATATTTCTTACTAGATACTAAATTCCTTAATAATATATTTCCTTAATCTAAGATTGCCTAAATATTACATTGAAGGTAAACAAATCTTCTGCAATCTTCTGCCTTGTTCGCCGATCTTATTCTGATCTTCTTTGACTCACGTCAACGTGTCATGGTGTATATTCCGACACTTCCCCTCACTATGGCACTTAGATATCCTTCATCATTAGTTTTTTTTCTAGAGCCATGTTGAATTCTTTACTCGCTACTGCTTTGGTGAGAATATCAGCAACTTGTTCATGTGACCTCACAAATTGTAAAGAGATAACTTTTGAATCAAGTTTTTTTCTTTAATAAAATGTCAGTCTACCTCAATATGCTTGGTTCTATCGTGTTGTACCAGATTGTGAGAGATGTCAATCGTAGCCTTGTTGTCACAAAATAATTTCATTAGGTTTGGTTCAAATCCGAGTTCAATGACCAGCTTCTTTAACCACATAAGTTCACATATGTCTTTTACCATGCCCCTAAACTCTGTTTCAGTGCTTGAAAGTGCCACCACATTTTGTTTCTTACTTCTCCAGGTCACTAGGTTATCACCCACAAATGTAAACTACCCAACTATAGATCTTCAGTCAACAATATTACCAGCCCAATCAGCATCCGTGTATCCCTCAATGTTGGTATGCCCATGCTTTCCAAATGCTATGCCCCTACTAGGACTTCCTTTCAGATACCTAATTATTCTCATCACAGCATCCATGTGCTCTTCTTTTGGATTAGAAATGAATTGGCTTACAAGTCCTACTGCATATGCTATGTCCGATCGGGTATGTGACTGTATATCGAATTAGATCGAAGTGTTATGAATGCAAATGTTCTATTCTCGAACTTTTCAATCAAGTACACAAATTAGGGTTTGAGTAGACAATTTTATGGTGAGTCCGGATTCAAGACAATTTAATAAAAGTCCGTTAGTCTATTGGTAAATGTCTAAGTCTAACCAGCCCATTAATGATCCGGGAACAAAAACCATGGTTTATGTTACTTTTCTCATCAGCAAACAAACCCAAAAGTCGTTGTGTTAAGAACCTTTGCTATCGCTTAAAAAAACGCAAGCGATGCCAATGCGCAGCGACGCCAGTTTGCAACACCATTATTTAAGAAACGCCATCGGATCTGAGCGGATGGCAAAGGTGAACACTTTTGCTATCGGAACGATAGCCATCGGTTCAAAAACACATGGTGATTTTAGAACTTTTCAATCAAGTATAAAAATTAGGGGTTGAGTAGACAATTTCATGGTGAGTCCGAATTCAAAACAATTTAATAAAAGTTTGTTAGTCTATTGCTAAATGTCTAAGTCCAAACCAGCCCACATCTTTTTGAGTATACATGTTCTGGGAACTAATTGTGCAGATTTGTTCGGGGTCGATCAAATCTTTCACATTCGTTTCTCTTTCGATTTGTTGAGAACGATCAAATTCTTCGAGTTTTGTTCGGGACGAACAAAACTTTAAGTTTAGGAGTGTGATAGGGTTGAAAATTTGAGATTGTTGTTCTTTTGAAATTTGTGCAAAAAGAGTTTTAACAATTCGAATTTTCCACGATCCACTGAAAATTTGAGATATTTATCGGGATGTGAATTCGCACATGACAGGATCATGCCTTATTCAAATTATATATACATCTTAAGAGTTTCAACTTTCAAATGATCTGTCATCTTGAGAGAACTTTTATTTTGAATGAGCCATGCTTTTGATCTGTTCGAGCCTTTGGGCTCTTGAAAAATTCGAGTGATAAGAATTCCAATCCTTTTGACTGATAGTTTTATTTTTAATTATCACCACAGGCTGATGATCTAAGGAGGCAAACAAAACTAAAAATGCATAAAATTCTGACTATTCATCAGGCGGCCCGCGGCCTTCTCGCATTGGCCGAATTCTTTCAGATGCTTCGGGCCTTGAGTTCTCTTTGGGCCGCTCGGCCCCGTGACCCCAGTTAATCCATACACTTCCCTTGAAAATTAAATTTTCACTCAAGTTAATTCTGTAGGACTAAACTGTTGTTAATTTGTATGTGTTAAGAGGACTCGAATGTAAATTAACCAATCCTTGATTTGAAAGACAATGGCAGGAATTCATCGGGTTTTTAGGAAATATTTAACTTAGGTGCAAAACCAACAACCCGAAATCCTGCCTGTATATTTGTTTGCTTGATAAAATACCAGAGAAAATTAAACCTGTGGTTCTTATTTTTATGTTTTTTTTAAGGAATTTGCTTGTAAATTAACAAGATACTTGCATTTAGGTGAATTGTAGAATGCATTTTATCACTACCTCGTTTCGAATTTATCGTCTAACATTTGACATTCAAATTCAAAATCGGCCAATTATTTCTGACATTTTGTATCATAATCTATGTTTTTTTTTTTCTGCCTTTTTAAGTCTTTTCTTTTACTATTTGATAGAGGGAGAGATGATTTAAAAAAAGTTCACTGAAGCGAAGAGGTGAGTCTTTTTTTTTTGTATATTTTCTGGGTAAGGATGTATAAGTTTGCTGGATTTAAAACTGTTTAAATTAAAATTAAATTCAGGGTGTGTTTAATTTGTTTTCTTGGATCGTTTTCCAAAATTTTCTATAGTTGTTTCATAGCCATAATAATTGGAATGGTACAGTTCATCTCTTATTAGGGGTGTTAATAGCACCAGATCCGTACCGTATTCGATAAGATGGATATGAATATTTTTTTTTTTGTTTAGCTTATCAGGTAACATATATAATATATATAGTTGTATTCAATGAATTCAATGAATTATTTTTATTTACCCGTTTATCCGACCCGTACCGTATTCCATATGACGGATACATGCACGTTTTTTTATTTTTATTTTTATTTTTTTTTTTCTTACTAGATATGGGTAAGAATAATGTTTTTTTTTCGTTATAATAACGGCTAAGGGTATGAAAATGTTTCCATCCGATCCGTTTTGTACCCGTTGACACCCTTATCTCATATTACACTAATAATTGAAGTTTTCACAATTGGGCCAAAATCCACATGCCCACAACTGAAATTTCATTTCTTTCACTAATTCTAGTTCTATTATCATCTCTACGTTTATTCAAAACAGAGCAACACAGCTAAAAATCCATAATTAATGTAAAAGTTGTTTACGCATAGTAGATTTGGTTTGCTTTATTTCAAATACAAGAATCAAATCAATCAATATACTTGTGCCATTTATTGAGGAGTAAGGTTGAAATTCTAATATATACCAAAACAAGAAAAAAGGAATTTAATTTTTTATTCAAAATCCGGCCGGAACTCCGCCTTTTCTCGGGTCACTAACAGCGGTAAGTTCTCCAAAATTTTGAACTATGAATTGAGAAACCGCTCCTCCGGTGGTGAGTTGTTGTAAAACATGGCCTCTCTTCTTCAATTCTTCTCTTGTCGATGCCCGTAACTCGATGTGATCACCTATTACTGTTGTCCAGTTCTCATATTGTACCACATTTGGTATCAGCTGGAGAGAGAAACAAGGTTGGAGAGTAGTTCATTAATTGTTTTGTGAAATCATCTGTTTATTTTTGTTAGATTAACTTGTTTACACTACAAGCAATTTTACAAATAGTCGATCCAAGCCGTTACACATGATGCCTATATGAAAATGTACTTGCAGACCAAATTTTACATTTTTTTGAAATTTTTTCTATTTTTCAGATAGGTGGAAAATCACTGATTTTGGACGGTCCAAAATTTTCAAATCAAGTAATTTTCTATTATCTAAAGTACATTTTCATATGAAAATCATGCTGAACGGTTCAGATTAATTGTTTGGACTTTAAAAAGAGAGATATGAGTCCATAGTGTGGGCCACCGTGTAAGATGCATATTAGCATAGGTCCATAGCCTCACTCTTATGACATATAACATTATTATCATTACCTTTTTTGCTATATTTTCCTATAACACTTATAAAGTAAATATATTGGATTTTACTATATTTAGATAGAGAAGCAAAAATGAAACAAAAATAAGGTACAAAATAAAACCTTATGATAAACCCTTGGAGCATAAACAGAAGAAAAGGGATCTAATTGCAGAGCAAAATGATTCAAAATCACTTGCATTGTTGCAGCTGGTATCATGACCCCACCACTGGCACCTACAACTGCCTTTAGCTCTCCATCCTATAATCCAGTCACATAAAACAAATAATATCAAAATGCATATTACAGATCGACCCGTATTATGGATCTATATCTCTATTATTAAAGTTCAAGCAGTTGATCCAATCCATTAAACATGATCGATTTCTATAAAAAAAATGAGTGCGTATCCTCTGAGATATCTCATCTTTTGCGTGACTGACATGTCCGGTGCCTATTCAAGGATAGCGTAGGGGACCAATATTATTTAAGCTTTGAGATTCGTGCAGAATGTGTTTGAACGGTTGAGATTTTTCAAAAAGTCACGCAAAATATGAGATATCTCAGAGGATGCGAATTAAAAAATGTAAATTTTGATCTGGAAGTACATTTTCATATAAGGATTGAATGTTTTAATAATGTTTGGACTTTAAAAATAGAAATATTAGTCTCACTCAAATAAATAATATCAAAAAGTTTTTTACTTCTTAGAAAGATATTCATATTTTTTTTAAAGTTCTTATTAGTGGCAAAATCCCAGATGAAGGATCTAGAACAACTCAAAAAGGAAAGCTTATCAGTAGTGCATTAAACCTTTTTAAACAAAGATGTTCCATTAAAATGACAGGTACTCTAAGTCAAATTGACACCTTAACAGCCACAAATCCAGAATTTTTTATTTATAGAAATAATATTAAAATAATATAAGGTTCCAAAGTCTAAACAGATTATATAGATATCTCAATTCAGTAGAAAGAACCAAAAATTTTTTGGATCAAATCATAATAAGATATCTTAAAAGAAAAAAATCTCTTAAAAAAAAAAGATAAATACCTTGAGAACTATGGTGGGTGCCATAGAAGACATCGGCCGTTTTAATGGTTTAATAAAGTTGTTTGGCGCTGGTGGCGGTATACTGGTAAAATTAGTGTTGCTTGATGGTACAGAGAAATCATCCATTTCATTATTTAACACAATGCCAGTACTTAATGACAGTATTTGTGATCCAAAATATGAATTCACAGTCGATGTCATTGATACCGCATTTCTCTCACTGTCAACTACGCATATGTGGCTCGTACCGTGTTCATTTATGATATTCCACCTGAAATACCATAAATTGGTACATGGTGTTACAAGTACACTAACATAATGTACCAGTTCAGTTTCAGGTACCAATTTAACCCCTTCTTTGAGCCTTTCTATGTCCATTTTGCTTGTTTACACATTGGTACCAGTATACTTTCTCAAATGAGGTTAAACTAATGATCAATTTGGTAAAAAGAATCTAATTGGGTGCAATTACTGTCATGTCTGAAATCATTCAAGAGGTCATTTTCGGGTTCAATTCATATCATGTTAGGCAGGTTGCTGTGTCATTGTAGACAATGTCAAAATTTGAGAACCATTTAAATAAGCTACTTTGTATGTTTTGAGCACAAATAATTCAGAAGAAAGGAAAGATCACAAATAATTACAGATTAATCTGTTGTTTTTATATTGCTATTTCTTTTTCTTTTATTTACTTTCCATATTTTATTTATGCTCAAATGTTTTGAGCAGAATTGTTTTCTTACTTTGGTTACATTTCTCTTGAAACTACAAAATGATTAATGAAAAAAGGGCTAGACCCTGTTTTCGTTCTCAAAAAAAAAAAATTGCAAGAAAACCCTGACATAGTTTTGAATTATAAGAATAGCTTAAACTTACTTGTCTCCATAGTAGGCGGGATCGAATGTGGTGTTGTCAAGAATGGTTTTCTTCAATTTTGCAGCAAACTTTGGAGAGAGCATGTCAGATAAAACTTTGGAGTTGTTTATGAAATCAGGGTCTCCTAGATTGGGTTTTATTGCGAAGAAATGCTTTAGAGATTCAATGAATCGGTGCACACCAAGCGGGCCACTGACACCACTCGGAATTCCATACTGTGAAAGTATGTTCAGTACCTGTAGATGAAAAAGAAGTTTCAAATGAGTTGCAAAGTAAGAATAGCAATATCAGATGGACTGAGACTAAATAGTCGATCTGAACCGTTCAACATGATCTCTTGTGTTAAAATGTACTTGCTGACTAATTGTTTATTTATTTTTAACTATTTTTTTTAGATGGGTAGAAAATCACTACTTTTGAATGGTCTACAATTTTTAGATCAAGTTATTTTCTACCTATCTATAAAAATAGTAAGAAATTCTAAAAAAAATGTAAAATTTGATTTACTGGTACATTTTTATATGGAGATCATGTTGAACAGTTCAGATCGATTGTTTAGACAAAAAAATAGAGATATTGATCTATAGTACGGATCATTATGTGCTATTGCAAACTAATTAAGGGTTGTTTCACTAATTAAGCAAGTTGATTGTCAATTGTATACAATTGCAGTTGAATTGACAGTTTACCAACCAAGCAAAAGCCAAAACACTAACAGTACCAACCAAAGCAATTTAACAACACAAATTAACCAGCAAAAGAAGAAAGATTACTAAAAAAAAAAAAAGATCCTTACAAGTATCAACCGGCGCCACCAGCCGAGGGAGGTGGCATGGTAAAAAACTTCAATCCAATAACATCAGCAGATAAAGGTCTAGTAACCTTAACCTTATACCTCCTCAAATCCTCCATACTCAAAATACCGCCACGCTTTGTAACATCCGCTACCAATGCCGCTCCTATTGACCCGTTATAGAACACACTCGAGCCTTGTTTCGCAATCTTTTCAAGTGTTTTTGCAAGCCTCTTATTGTAACAATGTCTCCTACTTTTAACAAAGTACCATTTGTAGTAAATACTCGACGTAGCCCCTCGTCGCTTAAGATGCCGTTTATGGTAGTCTCTAATTGCATGTGGAGGTAAGGGGACACTTGGAAGCCGTTTTGTGCGAGGTTGTAGGCCGGTGTAACGAGCCTTTCCCAAGGGAGTTTGCCGTACTGTTTCCATGCCTTGTAAAGACCGGCTAGCTCGCCAGGTACCGCTATGGAGAGCGGCCCACTTGATTTTGATGCACTATTATTGGCATACATGTCCTGTGGAGGAAGGCAAACTTACATTATTATCATTTATTAAGTAACTAACTAACTAACTTTTCTGAAAAGTAACTAAACTAATAATTAGGGGCGTCACGATACGTTTCGGGTTGGAAGCATTTTCATACCTGTACCCGTTATAATATTGAAAAAAACCTTACTCATACCCATCTTATCAAAGACGATGCGTGTTATATAAACAGATAAAGAGTGTCATTGAGACCTGAGTTTGGATCCTCTAAGGTAATACACTATTTGAGTTTCAATTCAAACCATCGATCAAAATTAGGGCCAGTCCAGCCCAAGCCTGTAATGCTGCGCGGGGTCCTTTAAGATTCGTGCTAGTATAACGGGCCGAATTCAAACTAAAAAAAGGAGGTACTAAGTACTAAGTGATATGAATTCATTGAAACCTGGGAAGCCGCGAGAGGAGCAGTCTCTCTCATGTCAAAGGCCGAAGTCTTGTCACTTGACAGTCGCACGAGCATGAAAGCACCTCCACCAAGGCCGCTAGATGCCGGACTGACGACACCGAGACAGAGTGCCACCGTCACAGCGGCATCAACAGCTGATCCTCCTTCCTTCAATGCATCACGTCCGGCAACCGAGCAGCGTGTGTCGTCCGCTGCAACTGCGCCATGAGAGGAGGTGATCACTTCCCGGCGGTTCGGAAGAGGGAAAGAGGTGGAGAAAGGTGGGCATAGGAGGAAGAGGAAGAGGAGGAGGAAACAGAGAGCCATTCTCTTATTTCTCTCTTGATATATGAATGATGATATCTCTTGATGCTAGTTAGTGACTAAGCATGGTCTTTCCTTTTCGTTGCTTTTTGTTGGGGAAATCCACAAGAATTGAAATCCAGTGCAATACCTGACAGTGTAGAATGATATCTGAGTCGTCCGTTTTAATCTGACACGAATCTTAAAGCAAACCTCCATATATTAAATATACATCGAATTGACTTTGATACTCGTGCAAAAGAGAATTTCGTATACTGCCAAGTAGGGCTGCACAAAAAATTCATAGTTCGTAATTCAATTCGAGTTTGATTTGAAAAAGTTCGTAAAAAATTCGATTCGAAATTGAGTTAGTTTGAAATTAATTCAAACCAAACTCAAACTGGACCTAGTTCGTTCGAAATAGGTTCGCAAACCATACTTAGTTCGAAATTAACTCAAACGTGAACCGTTGATTTCCACTGATAACTTATGTTCACTGATGAAAATATAAGGCCGCCCAGTCCATAATTGCTCTCAATTCTGACTTCTAAAAAATGTTTCTTGAATACTTTGGATATTTGGAAAAATTTGGATACTGTGATTGTACTGAACTTTGATTGATTGTACTAAACTTTGGTGTTTGATATAAATTTGATTTCCAACTTTGGTGTAATGTGTAATTAGAATTCAGAATGTCTGAGATTTTATTGAAGTGCTGTAATTTCGAACTATGGCCCAGCCATAAGTCATAACTCGTCAGTCGTAACAAATTTTGTAAAAGTTCGAAATTGAGTCGTTCGAAATTAATTCAAACCAAACTTAGTTCGAAATTAATTCAAACCAAACTCAAACAAGGGGTAAGTTCGATTCAGTTCGGTTCGTTTGCAGCCCTACTGCCAAGTGCTAATGGAAAAAGGCAAAAAGTAAACAGGATTTGTTCATTGTGGTCCACAAGTCCGGATTCTCTGAAGTAACTCAATTTTGAGTTTAGATTTGGACCGTCTGATCAGAATTATGACAAATTTGGTTCGAGGTGGAATACACGGTGGCTTTTTAATATTTGTGTCAATGTAGATTAGACAGTTCGGATTCAAACTTAAAAATTTAAGTTTCTTTAAGATAAATCTACAAGTTCTGGTCTTTGAAGTAGCTCAAATTCTGTGTTTGGATCCGAATCGTTCAATCGGAATCTGAAAAAATCCGGCACGAGGTGGAATGCATGAGGCCCTTTAATATTTGTTTCTAAACAGATCAGACTGTTCGGATCCAAAATTTAAATTTGAGTTATTTTATAGAATGTGGACTTTTTTGGGAAATTAAGGAGTGTGGATTCCTGAAGTAATTCTAATTGTGTGTTTGGATTCGTACCATCCGATCAGAATCGACAAACCAATCTGGCTTGAGGTGGAATGCATAGAGTCCCTTTAATATTCATGCTATAGGGCATATTTTAACTTAAAATTTGAGGTACCTTAGGTGATCTGAATTCATCAAAGAGTGCAGATCTCCTCAAATAACTCAAATTTTGTGTTTCTATCCGGACCGTCCCAATCAGAATCCGGGCCAATCCGACCAAGGTGGAAAAGATGGGTCCCTTAATATCTATATTTTATGGATACAGGTACGGGTATCGTATCAGAAATGATACGAATACGACGATACAACAATTTAAAAAAATTATGATACGACACGCCTATTATATATGAGGAGGGATCTAGTTACCACAATTTTGAGTTACAACAAAGTTATCACAACTATTTTCTACATTTTCAAAGTCCAAATCGTCGATCCAAACTGTTCAACACGATCTCCACAATAAAATGTGCTTGCAAATCAAATTTTATATTTTTTGAATTTTTATTACTATTTATTAAGTATTTTAAAAAATTAGTCAAATTCAGACATTTTTGGCCGCAAAACCATGTAGATCGTTGACTTTTGGTAGTTAATATGTGCGTGATGCAAGAACGGCGGTTACATATGCTTTCGCATGCTCTCACATGCTTTCGCATGATAAATAAAAGAAATGGAAAAGTGTGTGTACATATATATATATATATACAATACAAACAGAGTCTCACTAATATGTTTTTGGTAGTACTTCGATCGAAATGTTATAGAATCAAATTTTATTATTTCATATTTGAAACGCCGACTAATTAGTAGCTCAGCAAATTCGTTAAATATTAAACCTGTAGACTAACTTTTACTATTTTAAATTTGTTTACAATTTGTTATGATTTTTTAAAGATGGCATGTTTAGCATAAAATATTGGTACTATACAAATTTAATATATAACCTATTTACCGAGCTACGTACTTAGGTTGACGTTTCAAATAGAAATTGTTGAAATTTGAGTGACATTTAGGTCGAAGTACTACTGAAAGTATATTAGATAGACAATATATATACATATATACAGAATCTGGATAATATGCTACGCGTAGCATAGAGGGCCTCTGTGCTACGGCTCAATTTTTTAGTTTTCAAAATTCTAACGGTCGATCCGAACTGTTCAACATGATCTCCATATGAATATGTACTTGCAAACCAATTTTTACATTTTTTAGAATTCTTTTACTATTTATTAAGTCACTTTGAAAATTGCTGATCCAATGGTCCAGAAGATTTTACTGTTGTGTACAAATTACTGTTTTTTCAAAGTGGCATAATAAATAGTAAAAAAATTCTAAAAAATGTAAAATTTGGTTTGCAAGTACATATTCATATGGAGATCATGTTGAACGGTTCGAATCGACCGTTAGGATTTTGAAAACTCAAAAATTGAGCCGTAGCACAGAGGCCTCTATGCTATGCATAGCACCATAGACACTTCCCATATATACATATATATATAGACACACGCGCGCACATATACACACGTGTGTGTGCGTGTGTATAGAGGTTGGCTAATATCAAAACGTTTGTTTCGGAGCTATAGTGCAACCAATTGATTTTTTGACTTTCAAAGCCCAAATAGTCGATCCAAACTGTTAGATGTGATCGCTATATTAAAATGTGCTTGGAGACCAAATTTTATATTTTTTTAGAATTTTTTTACTATTTATTAAGCTAGTTTTAAAATCGCTGATTTTAATAAACAGTGAAATTTTTTTGGATCATTGAAAACAAAGAGCTGGCTTAATAAATAGTAAAAAAGTTTCAAAAAATGTAAAATTTAGTCTCCAAGCACATTTATTAAAGATTATATGTTGAACGGTTTAGATCGACTGTTTGGACTTTGAAAATGTAAAAACCGAACCGTTTGTTCCATGGCTTAGGAACAAACGTTTTGATATTAGCCAACCTCTCTCTCTCTCTCTATATATATATATATGAGGAGGGATCCACTTACAACAAATTTGAGTTACAACAAAGTTACAACATTCATTTTTTTCATTTTCAAAGTCCAAATCGTCGATCCAAACCGTTCAACATGATTATCTAAATAAAATGTACTTGCAGATCAAATTTTATATTTTTTTGAATTTTTTTACTATTTATTAAGATGGGTACAAAATTCAATGGTCTAAGTATGGCTATTTTTTGTAAAATACTTAATAAATAGTAAAAAAATTCAGAAAAATGTAAAATTTGATCTGAAAGTACATTTTATTGTGGAGATCATGTTGAACGGTTTGGATCGACGATTTGGACTTTGAAAATGAAAAAAATGAATGTTGTAACTTTGTTGTAACTCAAATTTGTTGTAAGTGGATCCCTCCTCTATATATATATATATATGAGAAGGGTTCCAATGCCTCATGTCTTTCATACCTCATCATACCTCATGTTTTATATCTTCGTTTTCAAAATCTAAATTGTCGATCCGAACCGTTCAACATGATATCCATACTAAAATATGGTGGGGATGAAATTTTATAATTTTTGAAATTTTTTCACTATTTTAAAGATGGATAGAAAATCACTGTTTTTGAACGGTTCGAAACAGTGATTTTGTACCTATCTTAAAAATAGTAAATTTTTTTTAAAATTATAAAATTTCATAGCTTGACATATTTTAGTATGCATATCATGTTGAACAGTTCAGATCGACATTTAGACTTTAAAAACGAAGATATAAAATATTATATATGATGAGGTATGAAAAACATGTGGTATTGAATCCCTCCTCATATATACATATAGTCTATTTAATATACTTTTGGTAGTACTTCGACTGAAACGCCAGTCAAATTTCAGTGTGTGTATATATATATTTTTTTCTCAATTTTTATTATTTTTGTATTTAATGGAAAACTGTGATTTTCAAAAATTCTAAAAAAATAGTAAAAAAAATCCAAAAAATGTAAAAGTTTGGTCTCCAAGCACATTTTAATATGAAGATTATGTTGGAAGGTTCAAATCGACAATTTGAACTTTCAAAATGAAGATGTGAGCACGAAGTAAAATGCCCTCTTTAATTCCCAAAGCAAGTTAATTAGCTCATATATATATATATATATATATATATATATATATATATATATATATATATATATATATATATATATATATATATATATATATATAGTCGGAGTTGGCTACAGTGCCATGCGTAGCATAGAGGGCCTCCGTGCTATAGCTCAATATTGGAGTTTTCAAAATCGTAACGGTCGATCCGAACATTCAACATGATCTCCATATGAATATGTATTTGCAAACCAAATTTTACATTTTTTAGAATTTTTTTACTATTTTTTTAGATAGGTAGAAAAACACTTGATCTGAATGGTACAGAATTTTCAGATCAAGTGATTTTTTACCTATCTAAAAAATAGTAAAAAAAATTCTAAAAAATGTAAAATTTGATTTGCAACTACATATTTATACGGAGATCATGTTGAACAGTTCGGATCGACCGTTAGAATTTTGAAAACTCAAATATTAAGCCCTTAGCACGGAGGCCCTCTACACTACTCATAGCATATTAGAAATTTCCTATATAGTCTATCTAATATACATTCGGTAGCACTTCGACTAAAATGCTCAGTATATTGGTTATATATTAAATTTGTACAATACCAATATTTTAGGTCAAAAAGGTCATCTTTAAAAATTCATAAAAAATTGTAAATAAATTTCAAAAATAATAAAAATTGATATTCTACAAGTTTAATATATAACAAATTCTTTGAACTAAGAAATTAGTCGGCGTTTCAAATATAAAATATTAAAATTTGATTCTTTGACTTTTCAATCGAAGTACCGAAAACATATTAATGAGACTCACTTTATATATATATATACACACACTTTTCCATTTCTTTTATTTATCACGTGAAAATCCGTACCCGCGGTCATTGCGTCACACACAAGGGACAAGATTATAATGAAAGCACCTGCATTTGTGGATCGGTTAATTATCAAATGCTGCCTGAAACGCGTGCAATTATTCTACTTTAATACCTGATAAAAACTTATTTCCAAAAGATGAGCTTCTCTTGCCTTTCAGATCCAAATTAGTTTTAGGTGTATGTGAAGACAGATTTGTTCAACTTTCACTTAAATCGAGTTTTAAATATGTTGTACTCACTCTACAAAGAAACACTTCACCATCAGTTCAAATCTCAATTTGGCGTCGTGGTGATCAGCTCAATAGTAATAGTATACTTCTATGCCATCGGCTGAAAAGCAATGGCATGGAATGAATGTACAAACAGTGTTGAGCAACTAACGCCAACGGTTCGTAGTGATGAACAGGTGTTAATCGTTGTTCAATCATTAAATAAGTTGTTGAATGCGAGTAATGGGACCCATAAGGTCAGAGGAGTCTCTGTAGACACACACACATTTTTGTGTATATATATATAGAGATTGACAAATATGAAAACGTTTGTTTCTAGGTCGTAGAACAAATGTCTTGGTTTTTTCATTTTCAAAATCCAAATGGTCGATCCAAACCGTTCAACATTTAATCTATAATAAAATCTACTTGGAGACTAAATTTTACATATTTTGAAATTTTTTTACTATTTATTAAGTTAGTTTTAAAATCACTGTTTTCAATGATCAATAACTTTTTCACTGTTTATTAAAAAATGTAAAATTTGGTATCCATGCACATTTCAATATAAAGATCACATCTAATTGTTTGGATCGATCGTTTGGATTTGAAAATCAGAAAACCAATTAGTTTCACCATAGCTCCGGAACAATAATTTTGGTAGCACTTCGACTAAATGCCAGTCAAATTTGAAGATTTCTATTCGGAACATCAAAAGTAGCTCCATCTGTAAAAATTCATAATAAATTGTAAACAAATTTCCAAAATAGTAAAATTTGAAATTCTACAAATTTATTATATAACCAAATTTAGAGATACTAATTAGTCAGCATTTCAAATATAAAGTATTAAAATTTGATTCTATGGTATTTCGACCAAAGTTGTACCGAAAACATACTAGTGAAAGCATCATGTGAAAGCATTTCTTTTATTCATCATGTGAAAGCATGTGAAAGCATCCGCACACCCGTCCTTGCATCACACACATATTAAAACGAAAAGTCAACTACTCTTCTTGGTTTTGCAGCCGAAAAGGGACAAGATTAATTTGCGGATCGGTTAATTATCAAATGCTACCTGAAACCCGTGCAATTATTCAAATTTAGTACCTGATAAAAACTTATTTCCAACAGATTAGCTTCCTTGCCTTTTACATCCAAATTAGTTTTAGGTGTATCTGAAGACAAATTTGTTCAATTTTCACTTAAATCGAGTTTTAAATATGTTGTACTTAATTACTTAACAGAGAAATACTTCACCGTTGGTACAAATCTCAATTTGCTGTCGGTTTTTGAACCGATGGTGATCGGCTCTATAGTAATGATATACATCTATACTATCAGCTGAAAATTGATGGTGTGGACCATTCTTGCCAATGGTGGAATTTACCAGTAAGACGGTGTTGAGCAACTAGCGCGCGTCATCGGTTCGTGGTGGTGAACAGAGGTGTTAATCGTTGTTCAATCGTTAAATAAGTTGTTGGATAGAGTAATGGGACCCATAAGGTCAGATGGAGGTGTCTCCGTGGAGATGAGGAATTCATGTAATTAGTTACATCGATGGGACATGAAAGACGAACCAGAGTAAAAACCAAGTTTTACTAAAGAGTCGTTACGATTTACAGTAATTTTTGTTTGTTTCAGGCTCTTTCGGCATGACAACCTGTTTTGCATGCGAGTCACACTGTTGAGAGAGATATTTTTTTTTCTTGAAATTTTTTGGAAAAATATTGGACCATATCAATGGAATACACATTTCTCGTATTTGTAAACCCTTACTCTATTTGTCCAAATCATTCTTTTTGAATTGTAAAATCATACATTTGAAGTTTCATCTCTAGACACTAATAAATAGTAATTTTATTGTAAAATAAGTAAACTCATATCAAAAGTATATGTAATAAAGATATGAGCCAATTCAATGAGAACTAATTGGAACATTAAATTTTCTAATTTTTGCACAAGTTTATGTGAGATTTTAATATGGGATGCTGGAGAAAACTGAAAATGTAAAAATTTGATGGCTCTATTATTTTCTATTGATATGACTCTCGTGGTATCCGATAATTCTATGCTTGTTTGGAAGTTTAATTTCGGACCATTTCACTTCCTGAACTAGTGGAATACTACACCACAGAAGAGTGGCCCAATTATATTTTTGACACGTATTTCCTTTTTGACCTTGTTTTCTTTTCTGTTTTATTGAACATTAAAAGGATTATCTAGGTGAGAGTGAGAATGTATTTGATCTAAATAATATAATGAAGTCCACAAATAGAGAGCCTTGATAGATTCGCAACGACATTGCGAGTCTATCAGCCTAAAAACAAAATTCTAACAGAACATACATTTTTGGTAATCATTATACTGTTTCATACACTAAGGGCCTGTTCGGTTGCTGTTGAAAAATTATTGTTCACGTGGGAAAAAAAATTCACCCTGAGTGAATTTTTTTTTTCCCACATGAACAGTAATTTTCAGTTCAAATTTTTTTTCCCATACTCATTCCACTACCGCCGAACAGGCCATAATAGTTTTGATCTAATAGTATGGTAATGTGTTATACACTAATAGTTTGATCTAATTGTATCCTAATGTGTTATTATTATTATTTTGTTTGAACTTAGTATTGTATATTGGAATAACATAGCTTGTAAAAATTATGAACTAAATTAAAATTGGTTGTTCACGATATTTATTTTATATTAGAAACACTACTAGAATTTGGACTTTTTGCAAGAGTAACACTTACTTGTTGCAAGAGTGTGAACGGCCCTTGCAAAAGAAATGACATTTCTGACACAAGAAAACCTGTTGCAAGGGTGTCCCTTGGAAAAAGTAACGCATGCAAAAGATTTGATGTTTACCCTTGAAATTGTCTCTTATCTACTCTTGCAAATAATAATTGAAGACCCGTGACCCGCTAGCAGAGCCAGATATTATATTTTAATGAATGTCCTTGCAAAAACCTCATTCCATGCCCTTGTAATAAGTCTAAAGATTTGAGACAAAACAGTTGCAAGGGCTGACCCTTGCAACAAGTTTTGAAGATTCCGTTTTTATTATTTTATTCTGAAGGCCCTTGTAAGAAGTCCTACACTACCCTTGCAAGAAGTCTGGTTATTCTGACAACTACTAATTGCAAGGGCTTACCCTTGTAACTTGTTTCGTACTACAGTGCAGAGCCTTTTCTGTATATTTTTAATGTCTCCCTTCAAATTGAATTTATTTTGTAAACCACAGCAACAAGAATTACAGCAGTAGTTTGAAAAGAGTATGAGATACACAAATATTTAAGATACAAAAATAATTCGGAAACTTAAAATTGGAATATTTGTCTTAAACAGTGAAACCTTACAAAGTAATTGAGAAACAAAATAATTCTCCAAATTGCCATACATCACATTGTTCCAAAATGAAAGTCTACCAATTAATAATGTGAACAGAAGGTAGACCGCTGTATAAAATGACAAGTTGTCAGCTTGCAAAGCACGAAGTACTGGTTCTGAGATAGAATCCACTAGAAATAAGCCTCGCGTTGCTTCGGCAGAACAAATGAAGATTCAAATATATACTGATGTCATATTAGAGTTAAATTAGATCCCAACATTTATATGTTAAAAGTTACCAAACTATATATTGAAAAAAAGGCTTAGTTAAGATCCTCCATTAAAAAATATCAGCCTCCTACAAAAAGAGAAAAGAAGGAAAGAAAGAAAAACATGACCAAGCTACATTCATTAGATGCATGATTGCCCTAAAAAAAGAATAACAACATAATCAGAGTCCCCACCTAAATTTTATATATAGATGTGTACTAAACTCATATATCTTTGATATCTTCATCATTGATTTTTGCTGAAATTTTGGAAACATATATTATATTAATTGTCATACATCACTGTAATAGATGTGTAATAGATCACTGTAAATTGCCATACATCACTGTAATAGATGTGTACTAAACACATATATCTTTGATATATCTTCATCATTGATTTTTGCTGAAATTTTGAAAACATATATTATATTAATTAATTGTCGTCGATCTTTAATTAGGTTTTTTTTTATTTTTGATAAAAATATATAGATTGAAATAATTGCTCCTGAAGAAGTAGCCAGTCAATGCCCACTCAAGTCATTCAAGTTCTTTGCCACAAAAGAGATACCTACAAATGCTAAGGGAATAAAAACTGGTCACTACAATACCCGCACAGCATGGTGGTGAGTAATTATATATTTTGAACATGTCCAAATTTTAGGGTTTTAAATTATTTTTAATTATCTGAATTTGACCTTGATGCCATTAGGATGAGATTTGATTCTAAATTCAAATGCAAACCCCATTCAAATTAAATTTGAGATTGCAAACCCGAAACCGCACAGCACGTTAATTTGAATGGGGTTTGCAATCTCATATTATAAGTAACATTTAATTTAGAATCAATCTCATATTATAAGTAACATTTAATTTGAATGGGGTTTGCAATCTCATACACCATCCTGAGGCTCTGCAATCTCATACACCACGTTAAAACTAAATTTGACCTTGATGCCATTAGGATGAAAATGTTAAATGCGGTTTCGCTTATGGCAAAGCCCTTGATCTTTGTCTCTGCCATGAGGCCTACGAGAAGATCCAACTTCTCTACATCGTCTCCATATACTTCTCTTAAAACTTTTACTGCTTCCTCGTCACTTGTCAAATCCTCCCATTTTTCTATTGGAGGTAGTAGTATTTTCCTCCTAAACATGTTGTACCTTGATACACTTCTCTCCCTATCACGATATACTTTCATAGGAAAACAAAAGATGGTATTAGAGATGAATATTGAAAAAAAAAAAAAACTATATAGATGTATGGAAAATGAGAAATGGTTTTGGGAATGACAATGAAATGAGAACTAAAAAGCTACCACACACAGTAAACTATTTAAATTGGTATGACTTCCAATTATGTATTGTTATACTGCTGTTTATAACAATGCAGTGATATACCCCATCTTTTTTCAATATAGTGTACATGTGAAGTTCTTAGTTCTTACTTCTTAGAGTATGCTACAATAATATATAGTAATTAATAAGAGAATAGTATTACGATTTTCGACTTCATATATGTCTCAGTAAGAACATCTAGTATCTGGCTATAGTAGTAATCAGATGCATTGAATATTTGAATGGTACCAGAATGACCCCATTTCTTTGGTGTGTACTTTATGCTATATAAAAAGATAATTCATAATAGTCATAGGACACTATATGTAGTTTGTCTCAGTAGGAAGAGCTAGTATTTGATTCTAGTAAATACTGAAATCAATTGATTATCAATTGCTACCAGAATAAATTAGTTTTCTTTACATAAAAGTCTTGTATTTGGAATGAAGGCAATTTTGGTACCAATTTACTTGGTACAGTATCAGGCTCCTCTACTGGTAGTTACCCATTAGGTTTAAGCATTGTACCTTCTAGGGCCGCAAGGTCGATATGATCAGGTCGACTGGTACCATCCACATTTTGAGGTATGACATCTCTGAAAAATACTGGGTAGTTCCAAAGTTCAAGTGCTCCACATGCTTGATGTCCCATCGATACTGTCTGTTTCTCAAATCCAATTTTTGATAGCAGTTGCTCCCCTTTGATACCCAATAAATCTTCAATATTGATGCTATTTGTGGCACAAAAAAAATGGTATTATTTTATTTCCAGTGTGCACATCCGGTACCACCTATTAAACTATAGTCCTTCTAGTATTAACAATTTTTCCTTATTTGCTTAATCTTATTTTTCATTGTTTCCTTTCCTTTTTGTTTTTTTTTCTTTTTCTTTTTTATCATTTTGATTTTGAACTACATGGCAAAATGGAAACCTACTAATTTTATAGTTACATACATCATTTTATGTAAAAATAAGAGGAAAAATAAAAGATTTTAGAGAATACGTACTCTTCCAGGTATGGTGGAGATTTTGTTTGGTCGGGTTTAGCGGTTGGATCTCTGAGCTTGAGAGTGCTCGGTAATAAGGGGTGCATTCTATAAACACTGGTGAACTCTTCAGTTAAAGAATAAGGAACTCCATGATTGTTTGGTTTCTTTAATCCCACAAGCCCACCCAACGCGGTTCCGCCTATGTGGCCGAATGTTTCTTTTATTCCCTTACCCAATAATCCATACCTTCACAATGGAAAGGAGAAATATATATATTTTATTGTTGTTATCATAATGATAAACATAGAACTCTGTAAATATCAAAATTTTGAAGTTAGAACTCTGTTAATTAGTATGACATGGGCGTGCACTTGAACTTTCCATCATCAGTTGGTAGTCGGTGGTTCAAAATCGTTTTATTTCTTCAAATGCATGAAATGAGATAAATATACATATATATAAGTAACATTTAATTTGAATCAATCTCATATTATAAGTAACATTTAATTTGAATGGGGTTTGCAATCTCATACACCATCCTGAGGCTCTGCAATCTCATACACCACGTTAAAACTAAATTTGACCTTGATGCCATTAGGATGAAAATGTTAAATGCGGTTTCGCTTATGGCAAAGCCCTTGATCTTTGTCTCTGCCATGAGGCCTATGAGAAGATCCAACTTCTCTACATCGTCTCCATATACTTCTCTTATTATAAATCATTATAACTTTATTTCCCTCGTTATAACAAAAGCAAGAGTTCAGAGGCCAATTTTTATACTCTCCACTGTATATTTACAGATTTAGTTTTAATTTTTCAATTTTCCTAACAAAAGACAAATCTTAAATCCTAAATTAAGTTTTGAGGTTCCAATTTTTCTGACATTCTAAGAATCCAATTTTTCTGACAAAAGACAAAAGAAGAAGAAAAAATAGACACTTACAGAAAGACAAGAGAAGCGTAGACTAAACAATTCGAGGAAGAGAAGGGCAGCAGTCTCTCTAAACCACTAGTTGATCAATTGAAAGTTATAGCAAACCGCAAGCCCTTGTTGACCCCCTTAAAATTTATGGCATCGATGTTAAATTGATAAACAAAGTTGTTCCGCGGGAGAAATAAATCTAACAATCAGTAGAGAGGAGACTTACCCGGCAGTAGAGAGCAGATAGATGGCGGAAGAGAGACGGCCGGAGAGAGGAGACGGAGCGGAGGAGAGACAGAGAGAGGAGACGGGCGCTGTCGGAGCGGAGAGGGTGGGCACAAGCGCAAGGGAAAGGCGGAATGAAGGTAGAGGTGGAGAGGAAGTAGCGAAGGGAGAGAGAGAGAGGAGAGACGGAGGGAGGCGGGGGTCTAGGTTTGGTCGGGACTCTGGACTCGGGAGGAGATGGAAAGAGAACAAGCGCAATTTTTTGTGGTCGATCTGAGGGAAATAAATCTGCTGCGGTTCTAAAGAATCGCAGGACCCTGCTTTTCTAAATTCAACCATTTATTTTTTAAAATACACGAATCTCGAAAGAAGTTATTTGTTATGCACGAATCTCAAAATATATAAACAGTTGGATTTGGAAAAGCAGGGTCCCTGCGATTCTTTGGAATCGCAGCAGATTTATTTCTCGATCGGAGAGGGAATTCGATAGGGGTCCAGATCTCTAAAGTAACTCATATTTTTACTTTTCAGCTGGACCGTTCGATCAGAATCTGGTCCCTTCAGTATTAGTGTGAGAACAAATTGAACGGTCCGGATTCATAATCAAAATTGGATTAATTTAGGAGATCCAAATTCGAGAGGGAAATGAAATTTTAGGCTAATAGAAGAGGGAAAACCCAAAATTCATTCTCTGTGGATGGTGCAAAAAAGAAGAGGGAAATGAAATTGAAATTCATTGATAATATGTACACTTCATCACAGATCATACGGCTCATATTCACAACTCTAATATGATTCTAAACACTTGTAGCAAATTAAATATAAAAAAATTAAAGAAAAATTAAAAACTAGTTTTTTACATTTTTTATTTACGGATCATAACAACCGGTAACAATTTTATAGAATTTCATCATTTGTAGCCTCTTCAAATTGAGCCAAAAATTGTGGGCCGTTGATTTCTGCATGAGCATTCAACGGTCGATCTGTAATAAAATAACTCCTAATTTCTTTTAAAATGATCAAGTTAGTACCAGGAACCTTAAAAACGAAAAAAAATTAGAGTTCCAACAATTATAAGGTTCGATCCAATGTCTAGTATTTATAGCCCTACGATATCATTATATTATGTCACTTGGATGGATATGTAAATGAACATCAAATTAGATCAAACTTACCAACAATGAAATTAATGGAACACTCTTTCATTTGAACGGTTCCGATCGACCAACGGACGACGTTTGTCTTTGTTCCTTCATTAACTCACCCAACAAGAGTTGATGTTCTATGGTTATGTATGTTTGACATAAATAATTGATGCAACATGCATGTACAACTATACAATTTAATTTGTCAAAATTATTTAATAATGCAATAAAAATGTTCTAGCATTATAGTTTGATATAAATTTTATCAATATCATTTGTTGTCATTTTAATAATTGCCATTTTATCAAGAGGAGGGATCCACTTACAACAAATTTGAGTTACAACAAAGTTACAACAAAGTTACAACATTCATTTTTTTCATTTTCAAAGTCCAAATCGTCGATCCAAACCGTTCAACATGATTATCTAAATAAAATGTATTTGCAGATCAAAATTTATATTTTTTTGAATTTTTTTACTATTTATTAAGATGGGTACAAAATTCAATGGTCTAAGTATGGCTATTTTTTGTAAAATACTTAATAAATAGTAAAAAAATTCAAAAAAATGTAAAATTTGATCTGCAAGCACATTTTATTGTGGAGATCATGTTGAACGGTTTGGATCGATGATTTGAACTTTGAAAATGAAAAAAATGAATGTTGTAACTTTGTTGTAACTCAAATTTGTTGTAAGTTGATCCCTCCTCTTTTATCAATATGATAGTAAAAATATTGAACTAGTTAAATTTATAATAAATAAAACCAACATCAAATATTACTCATTAACATATAAACACATATGTACCATCAATTATAATACTAATTTGGCAACAGAAACTGTTAAAAATTTAAAAATATATTTTTTAGAATTTTTTTTCATGTTATTTGTTATGCATACATTACTTAATTTTATTTTGTTTCGTTTTCACTTCCCTCTCAATTTTCCCTCACGGAGCTTTCAAATTTGGGGCGATTTTGTTAGCAGAGCAGTTTTGATTTTATGCAACGCACGACCTAAATAATTGAAAGAGTATTCAATGTATTTAACACATTGATTGAAGCTAAAATTGCTCTGTTAATATATGTACCCACGAAATTTTTTGTTCTCATCGCATCCAGAGAGGACTTAGGGAGCCGCCATCTCTCTTGTACTCATTTTGCCCTAAGATTTTTTCATTTCCCTCTCACTCAGCAATATTTTCACTCCCTCCATCTCCCTCTCTCTCCGAGGGTTTTCAAAATCGATCTCTTCTCCGCCGCTCAGAGCAAATCCGGCTCTCCTCTCTGCCCGCCTCGATCTCAGCAACTTCAGCCCTCTCTCCTTCCGCCGCTCAACATACATATTGAGCGTAATAATGTAAAGATTCAGGGTGTGAACTGTGAAGTATGATATTCTCATTCAGATTTCCATCTCTCGCCTGACATTCGCTTTCCCCAGGTTCTCTCCGTTTATTCCTCCTCACTGATTTCCTTTCCTCTTGATTTCTTCTTGGAGAAGCTCCATGGTGAGAACTTTATCCTCTCTTTCCATTTTTTTATCTCGATTTCTGTTGTGATCTGGTAATTAGAACAATTAAATGATAAAAAATCTCACTGATATGTGCAACCGTTACTAGAGATAATTATTTTCATTTGTTTTGCTGGTATTAACAGTCGGCGCTGTTCAATTTCCATTCTTTTCTGACCGTGGTGCTGCTCGTGATCTGCACATGTACCTACGTCAAGATGCAGTTCCCTTATGTTCTCGATCGCAAAACTGGGTTAGTGCTACTACGTTAATTCCTTTTTTTTTGTCGACGCGAGTGTATTTACTTGACGTTTGGAAAATGAGATCAGGTGTACATTCTTGTTTGTTGAAACTTTTTTCCTAGAATAATTAAATAGTAAATTTCACTTTAAATTACTGATGAATTTGGTAGAAAGCTTGTCAGACTACTGGTTTTTCCAATTACGAAGCTTGTTTAGTACTAGTATTTGCACGAGTTTAATTGAAATTGAAGCTACATTGAGTCTTGTTTGAAGCACAAGTGCATGATTGAGGAATATTTATGAAAAATTGGATTGGTTTGATGTGTAATAATTAACTTAGGTTTAATGGAGATTGAATGAATGAGCTATTAAAACTCTCACCATGTACCTTGGCCAGAAAATTGTGTTTCAAGCAGAAGAAGTAATAAGTATGTTTTGATATTTACTTCAATCATGTATGTATTTACAAGAATTAATCATCATGTGTGCATTCTAATAAATCTATAATATGCTTTCTTAAAGATGGTAATTGCCTCTTTACCCTCTACCTAATTCAGAAAACATGCAAAATACTTCTTTCTTTCATAAGCAGTATTAGAATGATAAAGAAGGTTGATTGGGTGCTATAACCTTAACCTCTACCAATTTCTTCAGAAAGCACACAAACAATCCTCTTTGATCCTAAAATAGTATAAATAGCAGTGCTGAAGAAAGGGTTTTTTGGCATCTTCATGATTGAATAGTGAAGTGAGGGTTCAGATATTCAGGTACTTGCATTCAAAATGCTGGGTTTCAAACCCGAGAGATTGTAGGGAGGTTCGTATGATGTGCTTCAATTTCTGCAGTGTTAAAAATGAATTGGTCCCTTGTTTCCTGTTTTTGTTTACTATATTCAATTAGACTTGTCAAATTTGATTAAATGAAGCTAACATCCTTTCTCAACCATCTTTGCAGATTTCGTGGCTTTTTCTGGAAGGCTGCTAGAATAGGTAAAATCCTATAGTCTTTTACTAGTTCTGCCTCATTTTGTATTAAAATTACCTGCAGTTTTGGCAATGGTATGAACCAGCAGCTTCATGTTCAATACAGTTACAACAACTGATGGTTTTTTAAATCTCTGATGGGCTTTTCAAACTTAAAGTCCTGTGTGTTAGTAGTATCTATGAATTTACTGTAATTGTTCCAAGCTGGCAAAAAAAAGGTAGTGTTACAATCTAAACAGCATGTGCTTACACTGCACCTTATGCTTCTCCAGTCTTGGTACAACATTATCTCCCAGTCTTGATACAATAACAGTAAATTCAATGACAGTGCCAATATTAACTTACAATCCAAGGAGAATTTACTATAATGCTGGTCTGGTCTTGGTACAATGTATTATCAATACTATCTTACATTCTATGCTAATGTAGGGTCTAAGTGCTGATTTTATAGAATCAAATGAGAGAGGCGCTTTCCAAGCACTCCTCAGTGCGCAATCTAGACAAGAGGTGACAACGTGTCAAGCCGCACTCAACCAATGGTTCGGGGAAGAAAATGAGACAACCGGCCTTTCTAGTGCAGGGTTTGTCAACCTTAATCACAGAAAAGAAGTATTTTGAAGTTTAAAATGGTGCATCTTTTTGTAAATTTTTGGTGATGGGTCGTGCATATATTTTTGGTATAGAAACATGTTATTTATAGTTTTGTGGTTGCAATTCTTTTTGGTCTTATGTTGTCATGCATCTTGAATTTACTATGTTGATAAATGATAATTAAAATGCAAATCTCTATGTTTTATTGTGTTGTTGTTCTTATTATGTTTCAATGACAAATGTAAAAGATTTCTTGATTGCCACTGGGTTGGTACCGAATTGGTACCGGTACCAGATTGGTATGGGGAGGATTATAGAAATTGGGCGTGTTGAAAGTTTGCTGGAACGTCATTTTTTTACATCGGAATATACATACAAATATGGGGTAATATATTGCATGAAAAAGGTCCAAATGATATCCTTGCAAAAAAACTAGTGGGGCCCACCTTGGTTAACCTTGCAAATAACCTGGTGGGGCCCATCTTCAATACCCTTGCAAATAAACAGGGGGCTCCACCTTCTCTAACCATGTAATTGTTTAGTTCATTTGCCTTGCAATAAACCGTGTGGGACCCACGTTCTTCAACCTTGCAAATACTAAGATGGGGCCCACGTTCTTTATCCTTGCAAATACTCCCTGCAGGTGTCAAATCTCAGACTTTTTGCAAGCGTAGTTATTTCAAGAGTAGTCTTTTGCAACAAAATTGGGAAAAGTTATTGCAAGGGTAGCCCTTGTAACAAGTCAAAATTCGAGTATTTACATGGAGGCTTGTTCCAACGGTGGTTTTTGCAAGGGTGGCCCTTGCAAAAAGTCTTTTTCGGGCTTGTTGCAAGAGTGAGCTCTTGCAACAACCGAAATTTTGCCCTTGCAAGAAGTCCAAATTCTAGTAGTGAAATATTTTAATACCATAACTATAGTTACAATCTAAACTTTTTAATTCTTTGGTAGGAGCATACGGTTGACCACTCTCTGCATCATCAACAAATCTGTGTTTATCTTTTTCTTATGCACCCAATTTATTATTTCTTAACAGATTATCTTTTTCTCATGATATACCCAATTTATCCTTTCTTTCTGAGGTGCTCATGGAGTAACATAAATAATAAACTATCGGCTGACACAAGATAAACCTGAAAAAAAAAATGCATCCAAAATTAAATAAATCCTAGGGAAAATAAAAAATAAGTTAAAATCTCGCTCAGACCAGTTCATCAATTATTTTATCCCTAAATTAGAAGAATTGAAAAAAATTCCGATTTGTTCTATGAGATCAAAATTTCAAGCCAATCAGTCTATTATCTTATTTTTTTTTAAATAATTTCCATAATAAAAATTTTGCTCAGAAAAACTACCATGCATGCATGCTTGACCAAAAGTATTCGCCATAATCAAAGTGCTCACACTTTTTTTTGAAACCTTGACAGCGGCATCTGCATTTAGGCCAACTGCAACGCCATTTGCATTTAGGCCATAGTTATGGACATCCATAGTAGTGGAGGTCATCGTCAGCCTCCTCGCATTCTATTCAATTGCGTATAACAAAATACACATTAGCTGTGCCAATATCTTCACATATCTTTGCCTCCATTTCTTTTGCCTCATTTATTTCTTTAAATTTAATAAGAATTGAGAGATTAGATGTTATTTAGTCTTCTCCAATATCTTAATTTACTCAGCATATGAACAATATAACACTTTATCTAGGAAGAAAAAAAACATTACAAATTACACACAGAAATGTTATCGGGTTCATCTCTTAAATAGAAGGATGAACTTTGTATCACAAGGATTCCATTTTAATCACACCATTGCGTTTTCTAACCTAAACCACAATCATGAGTTTCCAGCTTCTTAATCTAAATGTAAACAAAAGATATAGATGCCAACTGTTACCATAAAAAAAAAACACTTTTAATATCTTCATTAAGTTAAGTTTATTTTAAATATTAATGCATGTGCCCACTACTTCTGAAAATATTTCTTGTACATGATTGACACAAGGACATTTAAAAGACAAAATATTCATTTTACATGATTGACACTTAAAAAATAAATTTAAGATGTGGAGAAGTCACACATAAATTTTATTAATAAGTAACGCACAAACTTCCTGCAAATACTATCATATATTTAATTTTGGATGGGTTTTGCACTATTCACTCAGTGCTGGCACATCCCCTTCCGTCCGGTCGATATCGCACGGTTAATAGCAATATTTGTTCGTTCCATCGACTCGTGTTTCCCCATCGTCTTCGCGTTCGTTCCATCGACACCTGTTTTCTCATTATTTGTATTTCTGTATGACTCGCACTTGTGAGCATTTTTCCCACCAACTCCCATCGGTCAACAAATTAAACTTGAACAAAGTAGATGTTGCTGTCACAAGTATTTATCTCTTTAGAAAATCCGCTATTTTCCGATAATAACCAGTAAATAAGCTTAAAAGTATATATATCCAAAAAATGATTTAGCCTATATATGTATCGCATCCAAAAAATAGGAAGAGTGCATGCATATATAACTATTTTGGTGAATTAACTTGTTTCGTCGATTTGGTCATTGTTTGCCAAAAGTATTTGGTCATAAAATGTACCTCATTTATTAGGTACAAATATATCACGTCACGCACGAACTTCCTATCGCATCAAGAAAATAGGAAGAGTATATAACTAGTTTGATGAATAATTAACTTCGCATCCAGAAAATCCATTTTGTCTTCATTTACGGAATTTGGTTGAATCTTAATTTTGGTTGCGTTAGATTTTATTCAAAATTAATTAAAGGCGGGGTCAATGATATATATTATTACTTGTTATTTAAGGCTGGTCTATATTATTTTTTATGTGTATGATTTACAAAAATTCAGAGTAATAAATAGACAAAGAAGTTTTGCCTACATTAATATTTTATCGCACGGGTTGTCAAGACAATAAGCCTGATCAATTATAACAGGAACATAGATCTGATCAGAAGAAATGTATGTGGATAATTTATAGAAAAGTTAGATTCCATTCCAACTATTAAATTAAAAAATTAAAATTTATCTTATACAATAAGATTATAAAATAACATTATTATTAATAAATTTTAACTTCTCATATTGGTAAACTTAAAAGTTATCTTGAAAAAAATTCAAAATATTGGAGAAGTCATACTTCTTGCATGTGAGTCATATTGTAAAGAGATTTTTTTTTTTCTTAAAGTTCTTTGAAAAATATTATACATTATCAATTGAACAAGCAGTTCTTGTATTGATAATCACTCACTCCATTTGTTCAGATCATTCTTTTTTAATTGTAAAATCATGCATCTAAAGTTTCATCTCTAATAAATAATTATCTATTAATTGTAAAATATAAACTCATATCGAAAGTGTATGCTACAAAAATATGAGCTGATATTCACTTACATTTTACAGTGCAAGGAGACTAAATTAAATTATGAGCTGATATTCACTTATATTAACATGAAATATGTTTGCACAAATCTCAATGCAAATTGTACGTTTAAGTTTAGCTTTGGATGAGGCTTTGTCCAAAGTCCTTTGAACAAAACCCAATCCCCAACTATTGGAACACGTATCCTCTGCATTAACTCAAAAGGGAATCTTTTGAGTTAATGCATCTCGGCCGTTTGATATTAAATAGAGCCAATCCGGCTGTCTGATTTTAACAGAGGCCCCTTAATATTAGTGCGGATCTAATTTGCACGGATGTTAAAGTGAATCTGATGGTCCAGATGCATTAACTCAAAAGAATTCCCTTTTAAGTTAATGCAGAGGATACGAATTCCTACTATTGGGGCAGTCCTGCCACATTGGTTAGTGTTATTTCTTTTATTTTAATAAGAATTAAAAGATAAAATGTTATTTGGTCTTCTCAAATATCTTAATTTACTCAACACATGAATGACATGACCCATTATCACCAAGTAGCAGCAACATTCGAAATTACACGAAGAAATGATATGGGGTTCATTTCTTAAATAGAAGGATGCATGGGCTTTGTATCACAAGGATTCCATTTAACCACACTATTGCGGTTTCTAACCTAAAACAGAATCATGTGTTTACAACTTTCCAAACTAAATTGTAAACAAAAGATATATATGCCAACTGTTACCTCAAAAAGAAATTATTATCTTCATGAATTAAGTTACTTAAAGTTCACAATAATAAGTTCGGCAGTGATTTTCTTGAATGAAAAGACACCTTAGGTTGAGTTGAGTTCTACAGCCCACTCATATCAAAACGTTTGTTCCTAGACCGTGGAACAAACACTTCGGTTTTTACATTTTTAAATTCTAAACAGTCGACCCAAACCGTTCAACATTCAATCTATATTAAAATATGCTTTGAGACTAAATTTTACATTTTTTAGAATTTTTTACTATTTATTAAGTCAGTTTTAAAATCGTTGTTTTCAATAATCCAAAAAAATTTCATTGTTTATTAAAATCAGCGATTTCAAAATTGGCTTAATAAATAGTAAAAGAATTTCAAAAAATGTAAAATTTGGTCTCCAAGCACATTTTAATATAGAGATCACATTTAACAGTTTGGATCGACCGTTTGGACTTTGAAAATCAGAAAACCAATTGGTTGCACTACAGCTCCGGAACAAACTATGAAAAATAGTGATTTTCAAAAATTCATAAAAAATAGTAAAATAATTCCAAAAAATGTAAAATTTGGCCTCCAAGCACATTTTAGTATGGATAACATGTTGTGCACTTCAAATCAACTATTTGAACTACAAAATTACAAAAACTAATTGGTAGCACCAAGATCTTAGTCATACTACTTTGATCTTAGCCAAAAACTAATTGGCAGCACCAATACTTAATAAATAGTAAAAAAATTCAAAAAAATGTAAAATTTGATCTACAAGCACATTTAATTGTACAAATGTGGAGATCATGTTGAACGGATTGGATCGACGATTTGGACTTTGAAAATGTAGAAAATGGTTGTGGTAACTTTGTAGTAACTCAAAAGTGTTGTAAGATCGGATCCCTCCTCATATATATATATATATATATATATATATATATATATATATATATATATATATATATATATATATAGATGACTTCAGTTAGAAAGTTTGTTCTTTCTGTTTAATAACAAATAAGGGCGTATTAACTCAAAACTTTTCAAAATCACAATATATTTTTTTTTTTTGAAGTTAGGGGCTTTAAATGCCTACTAACAATTCGATTGATAAAAACTGTATTTACAATGTATCTATCACCATACTGGTACGTGAGAGCTTCAGAATCAAACTCATGTATCAAAACATCTATCAACTAGACCTCTTTTTCACTAAAAAATTATATAGTTAAAACTTATACTAAATTATTGTTTTATTTTTTATTTGTTTGTATTTAGATTACACTTAACTGATAAATTTTAAAATTATAATTTACATTTTTATCATTCTCGATATTGTAAATTTTAAAATTATAATTTACATTTTTATCATTCTCAACTATTGCTGATTGAAAAGGTACAAAATATTGGCAATGATCCCAACAATAGTACATGTAAATATGGAGAACATCATATCTCTATTGTCATAGTACAATTTTGCCGAATTTTCATGATGTCTCCGGAGAAATGTGTATTGGAGAAAGACCAGAGAATCAGGAAGGGTTTGCTGTAGAACAAAGGGAGCATCGGGTCATAGAAATTTGTGTCGTCGTATGCACATAAAGAGGTACACAGCTCCTTGAAATCCATGTTGCTTATGCTCACACGGAAAGGGACCTGATTGATTACACAAACATTAATATTTAAATTAATTGAAAGCCATGTTGATGTATATATCTAGTGCAAAAATCAGATTCGTAAAGAAAAAAAAGGAGTTCTGCCTACGGAATATTTGTCGCAGAGGTTGTCAGGATAATAAGTTTGATCAAATATAATAGAGTTCTTGACGTTTCTCATTCGGATGGTCTCGAAGCATCCTACCCGATCAAAAGGGCGCCAATCCGCTGAATCCAAGCCTGTCTCCTACCTCCCCGGTCAACCCACCGAGCGTGTGCGACTACTGCTACTCCTGTCCAGAGAGCACCACATGTTGCTTCATTTATGAGTACGGCAAGTACTGCTTTGCTTGGGGATGCTGCTCGTTGGAAGGTGGCCGAACAACTATTGGGGGACTCATGTCACATTGATTAATGTTATTTTTATTATTTTAATAAGAATTAAGAGATAAAATGTTATTTGGTCTTCTCAAATATCTTAATTTACTCAACACATGAATGATATGGCACATTTTCTACTAGCAGCAACAATATAAATTAGACTAAGCAATGATATGTGGTCCATTTCTTAAATAGAAGCATGCTTGGGATTTGTATCACAGGGATTCCATTAAACCACGCTATTGCAGTTAATTCTAACCTAAAACTGAATCACGAGTTTCTAACTTCTCAACTAATTAAACTGTAAATAAAAGATATAAACAAATAAATGCCAACTATTACTTAAAAAGAAATTATAAATTATCCTCATCAAATTACTTAATTAAGTTCATATTAATAAGCTGGGCCGAATTATTTTCTGGAATGAAAAGACATCTTAAATAATGCATGTGCGCATTTCTGAAAATGTTAAGTTTTCTTCATAATACTTTTTTTTGTGTAGTAACACAGTCAGCTGCGACTTCAGTTCGAAAGTTTGTATTCATTTTAACAACAAATAAAGGCTTGTTAACTCAAACTTTAAAATCCACATTTTTTTCAAGGGTGAATTTACGAGCGGAACTTGAGAATTATTGTAATAGACAACCTATACTAGGAGCACTTCTTTGTATTTTCCAAAAATAGTTACTTTGAATTTTATGAAGTTCTTCAAATCCAGATTGAAAGTACATAACTGTTTTTTCCTCGGTCAATTATTGTAATATAAAACTTATAGGGGCATTTTTTTTGTATTATCCAGATTGAAAATACATAATTGTACTTTCTTGTATTATACAACTACATGACAAACTAGTTGCAGCGAAAGGGAGCATCGGAACGGAGAAATGTGCTTCGGTTTATGTGCAGACAGCGGTCGAGCCGACATACTTCCATATGTTTTTTTCTGGCATGGAGTCCCCCGACTACAGTTTAGAATCACCGCAACCTGCGATGTCAACATGCCATTTTTTTACCTAAATATACATCACTTATGCTCATCCGAGAAGGAACCAGATTGATTACACAAACACCAAAATTAATCACATTAATACAATGTTTTGACAATTGATATTTTACAATTGACACTCGAAATAAGTGTAATTGCAAATTAACAATTGATTTTTGATAATTGCTGTGAGTCAAAGTCAAATTTAGTCCTATATACACCTGACGTTATATGTTTTTATCCCTATTTCTGTTTTTATTAAATTATCCATCCAGTCCATTTAATTAATTAATAAATAACTATTTCTGTTATCTGATTGAGAATTCAATGAGAATTAACAACCCAGTCACCTTTACTATATTTTTTAAAATAAGTCACCTTATACCATCACTTGTCATTGCCAAAAGTATCTAGAAGCGTGATATACTTATTTAAAAAAATAACTAAAAAAAATTAAAAAGGATTCATACTTGCAAGTTCAACTTTTCTTTTAATGACAAATATTAATTTTATAAATTAAGTTTCACAGTGAAGAAAATATTAAACATTTATAGTGTTTGCCCTAATTAATAACGTCAAATTATATATATGTACAAATATAATCTGTCGAATTATGTAAAAATTACCTTGATTTAATTCTCAGTACTAAGAAATTTAGCCTAGCACATCCAAAAAGATTAAGGATTTAGTGATTGTTTAAAAGAGAATATGGAAATGAAAAATGTGTAGTTAATTAGGATTTTGGAGATAAAATTGGCCCACCAGGCCAGGTTCCTCGAGAACCGTTATTTGATTTTCTCAAATATTTTAACTCAGCATATGAACGATATGACACTTTATCAAGTAGCAACAACATTAGAATATACATGAAGAAATGATATGGTCTTCAATTCTTAAATAGAAGGATGAGCTTTGTACACAAGGATTCCATTTAACCAACACTCTATCCATGCACGCAGTTTCTGACCTAATACTATACAGAATCATGAGTTTCCAACTTCTCAACTAAACTCCTAACAAAAGATATATATATATATATATATATAATTGCCAACTGTTACGTCAAAAAGAAATTATTAACCTCATCAAGTTTCTTACGTTCATATTAATAAATTCGGCCCTAATGATTTTCTTGAATGAAAAGATATCTTAAATAATGTATCCGCACTCTTCTTTAAGTGCAAAATTTTCTTCATAATACATTTTCAGAAAATATAAATTAACACATCTCATTAAATATGACTTCAATGCAAAAGTCTGTTCTTTCATTTTAGTAACAAAATTTCAAAACCAACATTTTGTTTTCAAGGATTATATATAAACAAGTAGTGAACAACTAGTGAAAATCCATTCAGTAGCAAACCTCCATCCTAATTTTGCAGAAGAGATATATCCATCAGAGTGTAGATAGACATTATAGAAAACTTTCTGCTTCAAAAAGATAAATAAAAAGGAGCATGCTCTCAAAATAAACTTCAATAACAAGCTTAAATCTTTTCACCAACAATTCAAACCACTGCCACGAGATTTGTAATCTTTAATCTTATTTTGTGAAGAATAACAAAAGCACTAGCATTTAATTTTATCCAAAGGCTCTGGTTGGTTGTTCCCATCAAATCTTCAGACTACTCATGATTAATTGGCACTTGTGACATAGTTTAAGGAAAACAAATTCCTCTGATACAATGGGCCCGGCCTATCTAATTATGAATATCCAAGAATATCAAGAACTAGCTAGGGCCCATAAGGAGAGTCAATGCAATAATTTGTTCAAGGATCAGAGCCTATAAAAATCGCCTAATATCTACATATGGTATTAACAGAATGGGGGTAGAATGACGAAAATATTTGATCGATTTTTTAGCACGTCCATATTTCTCCATGTGTATATCTATGTCCCATATATAGGACAGCCTAAAAAATACAGATTTATTAAATCAATAAAATAATTTTGTGTACGGAAATATTCATCACAAGGATTGTTGACCTTTCTCATCGGATATTCTCAAAGGTTATTCCTTTCATTTTAATAAGAATTGAGAGATAAAATGTTGTTTGAGAAAATTCTCAAATATCGTAATTAATTTACTCGGCACATGAACAATATGACACTTTATCTATTAGCAGAAACATATAGAAATTACATAAAAATGATATGGGGTTCATTTCTTAAATAGAAGATCGAACGAACTTTCAATCACAAGGATTCCATCTAACCACAATATTGAAGTTTGTAAACTAAAACAGAATCCAACTTCTCAACAAAACAATATTTTATCACGACAATTAATGCCTCCTACTGCAATGACACGATCGATACACTTGTCAGTGGCCACCGTGCTTTGATGTTTGCGAACAAAAAAGCCTATGTCAGGTTGCCGTGCACGGCCACTCATCGTTCTTCATTTGTTGCAAAAAGAACACATCCGCTCAATGTCGACATTCCTTCCTTGAAGTATACATCACTAATGCTCACACGAGAATTGCCCTGATTGATTACACAGACCAAAATCCACATTAATTGAAAGCCATATCCATACGGACAACGGAAAAAAAACGAGTTATTAAATAGATACAATAATTTTGTTTACAACATCGTCATCTCAGAGGTTGTCGAGATAATAAGTCTGATAGATGATGATATAGCCGTTATCATTTCTCATCCGGATGTTCTTAAAGATTGTATGTAGGTGGCCGAGGCACAATTTGATTGACTAGTGTTAATTTTTTTGTTTTAATAAGAATTGATAAAAGGTGATTTGGTCTTCTCAAATATTTTAATTAATTAACTCAGCACATGAACGAGACAACACTTTATCTAGTAGCAGCAACATTTCGAAATTACATGAAAAATGATATGGAGTTCATTTCTTAAATACAAGGATGAGCTTTGTTCACAAGAATTCCATTAAATCACACTATTGCAGTTTCTAACCTAAACAGAATCATGAGTTCCCAACTTTTCAACTAAAATGAACAACAGATATAAATAAATGTCAACTGCACGTTACCTTAAAATGAAATTATATATTTTATCTCAAGTTATTAAATTCATATATAAGTTGGGCTGAATGATTTTAATTCTTGAATGAAAATTAAGACATCTTAAATAATGCATGTGCGCACATCTGAAAATATTCTTTTTACATGATTGCCACAATGACACTTAAAGAAAACAAAATAATCTTTGTACATGATTGACGCTTAAAAAACAAATCAAGGATGTGCAAAGTCACACTGAAAATATATCTCATTTACGCACAAATACATTGAGTCATGCACGAACATCCTAAATATTTATATTTGTTTATGACTCAGTGGGTGGCAATGTCACGTCCCAATGACAGGATTGAAAACCCGCCGCGTTCATTAGTGCAAAGCGATTCAATCATTAAAAATAATCATTTACAATGACAAATCCGGCAAACCTTCAAGTTCTACATGTCGTTTTGGTATCTTGCTCTTTGTACCTAGAACCCACAAAGTGAAACGGTGAGAGATTGAAAATCTCCCAGTGCAGTATTCAGTTCTAATTGAGTTATCCCCAGATCCGACCAACTGCAACCAAAATAACACCAAGCACAAATAATATAGACTACAACAATAATCTAACAGTCAAGTAACTAGCGACAATATCCCTGCCACTTCAGTGAAGATTTTTTAAAACACCTCGAATTAATGCATGAAACTGTATTGAAAAATATATCTAAAAAAAGCACAGATGATCAATTGCAAAGAGTTGTGAGTTTAAGTCTATAAAAATGAAAACAGTATGAACCACATATTGATTACTGAAGCCTTAGAATGAATGTATTTACAAAGTAAAACCACTAGCCCAACTTGCTCTCTGAAGAAACAAAACAAACAAAAGTGCTATAATCAAGACGGAAAGAAAGTGTAATTATCAATCATGTGCTACTTATATCTAAATTCTTTAACTAATATAATATAATTCTATCAACAGTACAACAAGAGATTTCTGATCTCCTTTGTGTGCGAGATGAATAGGAGAATATTTAGAGCGGAGCAGAGAACGGTGCAGTAAAACCTCTAGTGAGGGAAAGAACATAGAGATCAGAGACTTCCTTCTATTGTTTTGTACCTTATTACAAATATTATGTACAATGTAATTTATAAACTGGTAGAAGTAATACAATTGTTGGGGAGCTTGTTACTCACTGACATACAAAAGAAAAGTTCTAAATCATCTCTTAACATATACAAAAATTAGTTTTGTTTTCAATTCCGATTCCCACATTTCATCCGCAAATCATCCATTAATATGATTAAAAAAATATCTTCTGAAGAGAAAAGAGAACTGGCGCCATGGAGTCAGGGATAATAGACGACGGGGTGCTTGAGTATAATTTTTCTTCGCTTTCTTTGTTTCTTATTGGATGCTTAACCAACCTTCTTTAGATCGTTTTTTCCCCCACATTTCGTGATATACAGGTCCCGCAGCTTCCACTTACCATACCTCCCGCAAAACATTTTAGCTTAGATGCCAAAATTTGAGTATAGGTTATATTGATATTTATATTTTTTTCAATTATAAATTAAGATTTTTGTTGTTATAATTTCAATGAATTTCGTCAAATTCGCACTGTCCGGCCGGCAGTTTAAAGAAAAGGTCAGATTGGATGATTGCCGTCTAGCTTGTTATTGTATAATGCATATGTCATTTATGTATGTATGGCATTGGTCTCTAGTAGGATGAGATCTAAGATGTCAGTTTTAATGATCATGCACAAATTTCAAAACGGACTCTTCTATATATATATCTAAATAGTCACTATAATACTTTTTAACGAGACCAGAGGATACAGATTGCTCCAGTTTGTGCAATCAATAAAACTCCTATATTCAAGTTAGTGCCTAATTGAAGTATGAAACCACCAGCTGCTTCATTAATTAATTAGTTATATATACTGGTGACATAAAATCTGAAATTATAGAAAAAAAATCCAAACTCAATAATTATTTTATTATTTTGTAAGAGTTGAACTCAAACATGCATCTCTCCAAAGAAAGACGAATCTCGTGCCATTGCGCTAAGTCTGTGGTTCAACTCAACCAAATTATCAAATTCCATAGTAGAGCAAAGTAGGGTACATCGCACAGCTCAACTCAATTATAACTATTTTAAATTCATGACATAACACAATTAGTGAGAATTAAGCATAAAAATCAAACTTAACTGATAAATTATTATAAACAAGAAAATTATTTATACAGCTAGAAAGTCAACAGAATAAAAGCAATCCAGGTCTAAGACAAAAATTAAATGACAATTCCCGAGAATAAACTGTTTGTAAAGGTTTCAGGATTTGGCTGTTATAGCTTGTAACATTCGTAGTGAATTCCACAGCACAATCTCAGTGGTCTCTTTATTCCCTTAACAATTATAAAAGAATTTATTCCAGATCCATACTCGATTGCATAACACAATCTCAGCGATCTCTATTTCCTTTGCAGCTTTTAGAAAAGCCATTCCCGATCCAAAAGCTCTCTTATATCCTTTCGATACTCTGATTACTAGCCTCTTCAGCTTCTTGCATCAAGGTGCCTCCATTTTCCTTAAATGACAGTGATTCCTCTTGTTCTTTACAACACAATGTTGCCTGTCTAGACACACTGTAAGCTTCAGCTTCTTCAGATTTCGTGAATTCTCAAGGAACCATGCCACTGGACCCAAATGACAAGCCATGCACCAACCGTTCAGAGACAAACTCTTCAATTATGGAACCTTGGTAGCCTCGTTAATTCTTTGTCCAATACAGTCTATATAAAGCACATATCAAAATTCAGCCACAAGTACTCTCGAAATAAAAAAGTCTATGCTTATTTTCTTTTTTTAATTTTTTTCCAAAAAGAAAGAAAAAATCATTAAGATGAGATGTATAACTTCATTTTTTTGCCACACAAGTCGAGATGTTGAACGGAAGAAAGGCCAGTAATAGTGCCGTAAGGACAATAATAATAACTAAGACGAGCAAAATCTAATGATTGCTTGCTCATCAGTGTTGTTATGTTGCCCGAGCTAGCGTACTCCAAAGATACCAGATTAGGAGCACAAATAGAAAAGAAGAAATAAGTACATCCTTCCAAAGACAAGAACTTTAATGTTGAATTAGAAATGATACAGTCTCCTGGATGTTGGATTTATTGCCAACCTCGTTGGATTTAATGCCAACATTGAGCATATATGTAATCTAATTATGGATTGTTTACTGTCATATATGGTTGTTAATTAAAGTGATCAAATAAGGTAATAGACAATCAATATATTTATTAGGATGTGGTCCATAAATGTGTAGAACAATTTAGGCAAATATTAAATTATTGATGGACTGATTCTGAGATTTGCAATTCAGAAAATTGTCATTTAAGAGGATTGTGTGGGCCACACGGATATCAATGCGGCTGCACGAATTTTGATGCAACAGCACGGTTTTTTATGCAGTCTCACAAAATACCTTTTTCAAGTTGGCAGATAACTAGATAGGTTATTATATATAAGGATTGGTCCCCAACGCACAAGATAACACAGAAAAGCACAGAAACTGAAAATATGTTTTTCTCTTTAGAAAAATACAGCTCTGTGTGTCTTCTCTTCTTCTTCTACCATCAAAAAATAGAGAAGAGAAATCCATTAGGAAATTTGGAGAGGATTTCTCAAGGGCCATATCTTGCTGTCTTGGAAGACTTATTCCTACAACTATACGACAAAACAACAAGAAGGGCATCTTGCCATTAGAGTCTAGTCTCGTGCTCACGGAGACGGTTGGCGATCTCTTAAAGGATCGAGTTATTCCATTGAAACATCAATGGAATCAGGTATTATGTTCCGCACTTAAGATTTATGTTTTATGAGTCGGCTTTGGTATAAGACGGTCCTTAGGTTAAGGTGGGAAACTATTTCTCCTTCCCCGGAGTGTAAGTGTTTGACCCCTAGATGAGATGTAATTGTTTGATCTCTAGATAAGGCGTAATTGTTTGGCATTCCCCAACACTGGAATGATGCAATTTTTTTTTTTTTAGGGTAAGAAGGCAATTGCCATCTTACAAATTTTCATTGATAAAAAAATATTTACATCTCATTAGTCCTACAAATTAACACTTAGTAATATTAAACTATTTACATTTGTAACTTAGCTACCCGAATCTTAACAGAACTTGCCCCATCTCAGAGCCTCCACTACCACCTAATTTACCAGTATCATGACCGGTCGCCTCCTGCCTCTCGCTGCCTCATATGCCTCGCCACCTCGCCTCAGCCACCTTGCATCTATCTCCACATGCATAGGGGAGTAGACTCAGTAGAGGAGTCGGCCAAACTCTCTCCGCCTCTCTGGCAAGCAACCCTCGTTGCTTTGCCCAGCTACCCCCGCCTCAGCCGTGTCTTTGATCTAAGATTTCGCTTTATTAACCCCCGCTCGCTCAACCACCCTCGATCAGGTTGGAGGGAACAGCCGAACCTGCACGACCCCTCTCGCAAGGAACCCTTGCTCCTCATGCGACTCAGCGGAGAGGAGATGGCTGAAGCCTCTCCGCCCCTCTCGCAAGCACCCTCGCTGCTAGGATTTCGCATCATCCGCGTCGCCCCTTTCGCCTCATCCACCTTGCTGCTAGGGTTTGGCTCCGCTGCTAAGGTTTCACCTCAGCCACCTCGCCTCCTCGCTGTGCATATGGGCGGAGAAGGGACGGCCGAACCCTCTCCGCCCCTCTCGCGACTAGGGTTTCGCCTTGCGAGCAACCCTCAGCCGCCTCACCCCTTTCGCTGCGAGCTAGGGTTTCGCCTCGCGAGCAACCCTCAACCCTCAGCCCCCGGAATGATGCAATTTTTTAAGGACAGGTCTTCTATCACAGGACAACCTGAGAGGAGTTTGCTAAAGCTTTCACCACCAATCTCTACATCTATTAGGCACAATTTTTTAAGGCTGAGAAGTGTTACAACGTACCTCTGGCATCGCAACAATATCATCACGCAAAGACACGGGCAGGGACCTGATTGATTACACAAACATCGAAATTCACATTAATTGAAAACCATATTGATGTATAATTTCAGATTCATTAATAAATAAAGGAGTTCTGCGTACAGATATTGCATGCAGAGGTTGTTGGGACAATAAGTCTTATCAATCATAATAGGGTTCTTGAAGTTTCTTATTCGGATGGTCTCGAATGAAATGTTGGCGACCGAAAAACTTTTAGGGGAGTCCTGCCACATTGATTAATGTTATTTATTTCATCTTAATCAGAACTAACAGATAAAACGTTATTTGGTTTTCTCCAATATCTTAATTAATTAACTCAGCACTTGAATGATTTGGTCTACATGCTATGACAATATTTGTCACTATTTGAAACACAGCCACCAGATTGGAATCCTGATCTTATTTTATCCGGAATAGAAATGCATAAGAATTTAATTAATTTTTATCCGAAGGCACTGGTTTGTTGGCCCGTGTGACATAATTTAAGAAAAAAATATCATTTGATACAATAGGCCCGGCCTTTCTATTTTTAATTATGGATATTTCTTGGAAAATCATGAACTAGGCCCAATAAGGAGAGTCAATGCAAGAATCTGTTCAAGGATCAGAGCCTGTAAAAAGCGCCTAAAATCTACAAACGGCTATTAACAGATTGGGGGTAGAATTATGAAAATACTTCCCGCTCCAGATATATACTCTCCACGTCTCAGAAATCAGAATAGTCAGATATGGCACACTAATTTGGTGAATTAACTTTTGTCTAGTTGATTGGTCATTCTTTGCCAAAAGTATTTTCACCAAAGGGAGGGATGTAATTTGTCTTCATCTTACGGAATTAATTTGGTTGGTTGTCAACAAATTAGCAAAAAGAGATGAAAAGTACTTCCAATTATGCACCTGCTTGTTTTGAACGAACAAACATGTTTCAATGATTTACATATTCATCGTTTACATTAATTACTACCAACTTGCAATTATATGAAACAACAGTTTTCTTGCTAATCCTAATATAGATGAAATTCTATCAATAGCTTATCTACACCTATCCCGTTGGGTTGTTATGCTGTTCCCACTTGAAGCCACATATTCCGTACAATGAAGAACTATTTACAGAGCACAGGGAGCATAGGGTCTGAGTAATGCGTATCGCCATATGTGCAGACAGTGGTAGGCAGCTCGTTGCCGACATATTTGAGGAGAATATTTTTGTAGATGTATGTTCTGGCATGGAGTACCCCGACTACAGTTCAGAGTCACGGCAACCTGCAATGCTGAAATCCGTTTATTTTCCTTTAAATATATATACATCGCTTATGCTCACCTGATAAGGGACCTGATTGCATGCATCTACAGTTTCATCTCTAATAATTATATTTTGTAAAATATAAACTCATATCGAAAGTACTGTATGTTACAAAAATATGAGCTGATATTCACTTACATTTTACAGTGCAATGAGACCTAATTAAAATATCAAAATTTTTATTCTATTGCATAAGTGAATGTGAGGTTTTAAAATGTGATGATGGAGGAACCTGAAAATGAATTAACTTGATGATTCCATTATTTTGCATTAATTAATATGACTCTTTCAACCAACCATAAATCTATATATGCTTGCTTGGCGCAACAATCTTATTGACAGCTATTTCTTCTTCCACTTCGTTTTCTCCTCCGGTCAATTGAACATAAAAAGGATTGCATACCTAGGTGAACATGTAATTGATGTAAAAAATATATTGAAATCCACTAAATGTAGTTGTGGGCTGGCCATCACTCTCGGTCTGACAAACCTCTTACATGACCCACAATTCAGAACATAAAGTAAGTTCATCTTTTTGCACGACAACGACAATGTGAGACATGCATGTATTCATGTGGAGTATAGTAACTAATATAATATTAGTATAAAATAAGATTGAGAGATCAATTGTATGTAGGTACAATCTTTTTTCATAATCCTGTTATTGTATCTATTATGATTAAAGTACTAGACAACTTTTTGTAATCATTATACTGTTTTAATTCTATAAATAGCTTTAGTCCAATTGTATCGTAATATGTTATTACCAATTTTTTTTTGAATTTATTATTATATTTGAATAATGAGGAGGGTTCCAATATATAGCTCACGTTTTTTATTTGAGATATGAAAGGCATGAGGTATTGGAACCCTCCTCTTCAATAATTTAGCTTGTAAAAATTCTTAACTAAATTGAATATATGGTTTTTCACTTATTTATTTTAAAGATTAAAATGAAAAATTAGCTCAGTTTGTTATGTTTTATAAGATGTCCAACTATTTCTCAAAATTAGTCACGCAGCCACATAAAATCAGAGAAGGGGGCAAGAAGGACACTTACCCTGGCTAAAGAAATATTTAAAAATATCCTTCTATTTATACATTTTCTCAAAAATATTATATTATATAATTAATATATAAAATAATTATAAATTTATGCCTCACGCTGAAATATTTCTTCAAATATACTTCTATTTCTATTCTTTTCTCATAAAATATTATTAAAAATATACTTATTATATATTAAAAATAATTCTTAAATTTTGTCCAACCTACTAAACATCTCTTCTCCTCCTCTTAAATTTTGTGCGATACTATATATCTTGTTAAATCATATTTCCGGAATTTTTGTTGCACCTTAAATGACTTACATATATTTTCCAGGTCCCCATTGCAAATGATAATATGTACTCAAATATTTTATTAGACAACCAAACAGATTGATGATAATACAAATACTTTACATTTAGAATTCCTTTTAGATGTCATGGTTAATATGATGCCCTTTTTTTCCTTGGCTATATATGGCATGTTTTTGTCTAATTATATTTTCATGTGTTATTGTTAGTTTTTTCGTTTGAATTTTTAGCATTGTATTGGAATATTTTTATGGATTACATTTCAGTCTGGATGAGGCTGAATTTTTCCCATTCAGTGACCGAGCGAGCATATATTTCAAGAGGGATCGCAGGATTCTGAAATTCCAAGATCAACGGTTCAAACTTTTCTGTGTGCGGGTCTCGAAAATGTTCTTGGAAAAGTAAATTTGTATGCACGCATCTCGAGAAAGACCAACAGTTGAGATCGGATCGCAGGGTCGTGTGATTCCCCGAGAATCACAGCAGATTTATTTTCATTATTATTCAGTGGGTCAACCAGTAGCTGAGTCACTGCTGAAGTTTTTTTGGTTCTTACATGGCCCGTAGGCCTACAGCAAAACATCCAAACTAAATATCCGATCACAACAACCACTTCTATCCCAACCCTATTCCCTTCTGATTAGCTCACCTATGTGCTATTACAAGGTCCTCATGCATCCTTTGACAGTACACAACCTTGATTTTGGAATTTGACTGAACCCTTATTTTCCAAGAGTGCCAAATTTCCAAAAAAGACTTTCATAAGGGAGGCTAAAAATTAAAATGCATAATATGTAGTGATTGGGAATTGAACTCAAGTTCTCCACAATAACAAAATAAACTCTAAAAAAACATTCCACAACTAAAATTTTAAAATCATAGAGGTGGCTTAGCCACCTTTTGAATGACTTTAGATCTGCCCCGGTCTTCTACATGTATGTTATGGCATGCATGGAGTCCCCTGACTACAATTTAGAGTCAAAGCCACCTGCGACGCCGATGTGCCGTTTATTTCCTTGAAATATACATCACTTATGCTCAGGTCAGTCGACGCCTTTATATATCCCTGCGTTGGATCAATCAAAAAATTTCTTAATTAATCACTAATATCCTTCCAGTTAGAAATTATATGGTTGATCATATAAGGCTCTATTACCTCTTGATATACAGTGAGTGTGTTAACATTTGGACGAGGACCACTGAACTTATCTATAGGTTCCGGGCGGTATGAGCAGCTTGACATCACTGCTCGACGCGCATGCCGCTCCCCATGCTTCCAAGAAAGCCTAACATCATTACAATATTATCATATGTGTATTCTTTCAAATTAACCAATAAAAGAAATTAACAGATTAAAGTCAAAGAAAATACACAAATAAGATGAAAAGAGTACCATGCTATCATCAATAACGCCAACTGCATGCATGTAGGCCATAGCTACAGACATCGATATAGTAGAGGAGGTCACTGCCAGCCTCCTCGTGTTCAGATCAATTACATATAAGAAAATACACACTAGCTATGCCAACATCTTCACATATCCTTGCCTCATTTTCTGTTGCCTCAATAGTCAATTATTTCTTTAAATTTAATAAGAATTGAGAAATAAGATGTAATTTAGTCTTCTCCAATATCTTAAAACGATATGACACTTTATCTAGGAAGAAACAAAACATTAGAAATTACACACAAAAATGTTATGTGGTTCATTTCTTAAATACAAGGATGAACTTTGTATCACAAGGATTTCATTTAACCACACTATTGCAGTTTCTAACCTAGACCACAATCATGAGTTTCAAGCTTCTCAATCGAACTGTAATTCTGTAAACAAAAGATAGAGATGCCAACTGTTACCTTAAAAAAACACTATTAATAATTATCTTCATCAAGTTACTTAAGTTTATACTAATAAGTTGAGCCGAATAATTTTCCGGAATGAAGAGGACATCTTAAATATTAATGCATGTGCTCACTTTAGAAAATATTTCTTTTACATGATTGACACAATGACATTTAAAGACAAAATATTCATTTTACATGACTGACACTTAAAAAAAAACAAATTTAAGATGTGGAAAAGTCACGCGTAAAATATACCTCATTTACGCACAAATCTATTAATAAGTCACGCACAAATTTGTTACAAATTAATTTTATATTTCTGTATTACTCGCACTTGTGAACATTTTTCCCACCAACATCAACGGTGTACACACTTGGTAGCTACTACCAAGTTTTTCAAGAAAACAAAAAAAAAACATCAACGGTGTACGTGCATCCCATCGGTCAACAAATTAAACTTGGACAAAATAGATGTTGCTCTCAAAAAGTATTTCTCTCTTTAGAAAATCCTCTATTTTCAAATAATAACCACTCAATTAGCTTGAAGTGTGTATATATATATATATATATAGGGTCCGGCTAATTTGCTGCTGGCAGCATTTCGGCCAGCTGCTGCCGGCAGCAAATCTGGACCATATGATCTTCAAACAACAGATCCGAACCGTTCAACATGTTCTAAATATTGAAATGTGCTTGGAGACCAAATTTTACATTTTTTGGAATTTTTTTATTATTTATTAAGCCACTTTGAAAATTCCAGATCATATGGTCCAGAATTTTGTTGCTCTGTTTTTACTGTCATCCGGATCTGGAATTTTCAAAGTGGCTTAATAAATAGTAAAAAAATTCAAAAAAATGTAAAATTTGGTCTCCAAGCACATTTTAATATTTAGAACATATTGAACGGTTCGGATCGGTTGTTTGAACATCCGTATGGCAGATTTGCTGCCGGCAGCAGCTGGCCGAAATGCTGCCAGCAGCAAATTAGCCGGACCCCTCTAAAAGGTCCGTTTGCAATTGATGATTTCATGATATGTAATCTTCATAATCCACAGGATGGCTACGATGAATTTCAGGCATAGATATACTAAATAAAGCTAAAAATTGAGGGCCGCACAAAGAACACGGGCCTAATGGGCTTTAATGAAGAGCAAAACCCTACAGGTCCCGAATAATCTCTAGCCGCTTTCTTACATAGTTCCGGTTTTGTAGCTTCATTTATCCCACGAGGTAAATAAAATTTCTTAGTGAATGCTTATATAGCAAGAGAGGAGCCGTTGTTGCACGACCTTACTTGAACAGGATCTGTTCTATAGGATCGTACTACTGCATCCTTGAGAGCAAAGGAGACAGGCACCAAAGTCTGGTTGATGAGCAATGACTACTGGACCAGAGCGTGATTAATGGCTCTGATTTCTCCTAAGGGAGAGATCCGTGGCTGTAGAGGATCGTTCCCAGCTTACTCCGGTCTGCTGGGGGTGGCCCAGTGGTTGTCTGACAGACTCCTCCAACATTTTTATTTTTTCAATATTAACTCCTTTTTTTGTGAAATTAGTGTTTGATGAATAAAGGAATCAATATGTTGAAATATATCAGCGACTCAAATTGCGTCAGGATTTCAAGTAAAAAGAAAAGAAAAGGACCAGGACAGTACCAAAGGACAGGTACTACTGGTAACCTGTGCAAATTCACTTAATTCAACATTAAAACACCAAGTTAATGAACAATTATGCCTAAAACGCAAAAACGATCATGAAAGCATACGGAGAAAGAATGAAGAAGATTGAGAATATGAATAATTTTACTGAAATGCAACTTCGTCTGAAAACACAAGCATAGCTGATGGTGTTCCGACCAGCCTGAGGACCAATGGTCGTCCAAATGCAGAGGATATGGATTCAACAAAGATGCCAATATACTCTCTGAGTACTGACGATACTACCCATCCTCAGACCTCGGACCGCCATGGCCGGCAAACCCTCTGACAAGGTCGGAACCCTATCGGATCATAATTCTAGTCACACATCTCAAGTTTTAGTGGTTTGTTTTTTCTATACATTTCTTATTCTAATTTATTTATATTTTCTGTAATAATTCTTTAATTAATTTTTGACCTTATTGTTTACTTCTTTGTTTAGGATCTATAAAAATTCAAGTCTGAATATTATCCAGTTGTGATGACAGAAGCTAATTCTAACGACACGATTACCTTGTAGTAACCAATTCTTGCGCTCGTTGGTTAGAGCATCTACAACAATGATTGTTTTTATTGTAGATTGGCCCGTGATGAGAATTGAAATGATTGAAACGGTTGCAGTTTACAAGAAAACTTGTCTACACAACAAGTCGAACTGAACCGGTCCTAGGAGTCATTTGGGAAATTTGATAAAATAACCCATCTTTCGAAAATATCAAACAATATACCCTCCATTAAAAATTCTTGTCAAAATAACTTTGTGGCCCATATTTCCATTCCTTTCCATTCCCCTTTAGATAGTTCCGTGCTATACAAAGGAAACATATTTTATTGTAGATTGGACTGATTTTTCAAGAAATCAGGAGTCGAAACCAACGTCCATAATTTTCCCGAGTCATTTGGTCAGTTTGGTTAAAATAGTCAAATTAAAAATTTATTTTGTTGTTGTTTCCTACTCATTTGAACAAAAGTATTGGTGAAATATTTTCGCCACTATTTTTTTTTATTTTGTTGTAACATAAGTTATTATTTGTATAACGCGTGTCTTTAATTAATTGCATTGTGTATTTTTTGTTCATGCGGGATGCATTTTCTAAACATCATATGTGTGAGTAGTGTAGTATATCAAATTATTTGTTCATGCAACATGCTGAAGGGAAAGAGGTTTTTAAAATTATCAATTGAGCATATTTAAATACGATTTCTGATCATAAAACCACCTGCGGGAGCCACTGCCAAGCCATTTCAAAAAAAAAATATTTGAGTTCATTTTAATGAATAGACATGTTTAAATTATCAATTGAGCATATTTAGAAAAATTCTTATATTTTGTTCTTTTTGGTTTTTGGTATATATGATATTGGAGAAAACTAAATTTATTATTTTATTATATAATTTATTATTTGATTAGTTTATCAAATTAATTGAAACCTTAAATCGTTTTGCCATATAACAACAAAACATTTTCAATATTTTTTATCATTTGTAATTCTAGTTTGTTTTTTTATCATTTGTTTTTGCTAAGTTTCCTTTCGCTAAATTTCTTTGTTTTGTTTTTGAAATTTTTGTATTATGTATAATTTTCTATATAATTTATAGTAAAATATCATAGATCATGTAAATTGACCTCTATTCTTAATATCAAAATTTTATATGATGACTTCTATTATGTGTATGATTCTCATAGTTCGGAAATTTGACTCTGCCCCTACTTTTGTAATAATCTTGAGTCCCAAATTCAAATGCATAGATCAATTTTGACTTTATAAAACTACCACCTAACTAAAAAACAACTAAATTATTTATGTATTATTCAGAACGCTTTATTTTGTTCTAATGGCTTTATGATTAAATCTATATATTCTTGAGTTGGCGTTAATGATCCAAAGGCTAACATATTTGTCTCAAATGTATAAATCAAAATATGAGAGCTAATTTTTGTGCAAATAAGTATATGTAACATATTTGAAATTCAAATATTTCATAACTATTAAATAGTTGGCTGATTCAACTTATAACTTTTACTAAAAACGATTTATTTAGGCAGGTCTTACGTAGCATCACTAGAACCGAGTTAAAGATCTTACAAACTTTTTTTTTGAACTCAAAGTGTTTTTTTTTTCCTAAAAGGGTGGCTGATTTTTTGAAAATAGGAAGAGTACTGTATTTTTTTCTAAAATGGTAGTCGAGATTTTTTTGAAACAGTAAGAGTAGCTGAATTTTTTTCTAAAATAGAATGAGTGTTGGAATTTTTTCTGAAACAAAAAAAAACACTTTGAATCTGATTTTTTTTTTCGGATCCATCTATATCATCGCCAAACACATAATCTTCATGTTTCTCTTTATTATTTAATAATAATTTATATAAATAAAAAATTCCCCCAAACCAAATCAGGTTTGTTTTTTCTTAAAACAAATCAGATTCTTTTAATAATCAATGTATAGGACTATAGGGATAGGGGTGCAAACGGATTGGATACGGATCGGATATTGATAAAATCATATCCGTATTTGTTTTTATTTTTCAGATACGGATACGGATCGGATATCGGATATCCGTAGATATATACATAAATATTTTCATAATATATATTAAACTATATGATATATGAGGAGGGTTCAAATGCCTCCATTTTTCATGCCTCCACTATGCCTCCATTTTTAAAAACTTTAATAACTCAAAATTTAAAACTTAAAAGTCAAAGTAAAACCGTTGGATATGATCTACATCATTTTATCTATGCACGTGTAAAAAATTATGACATTTTAATTTTGTTTTGGTTGTCATCAAGAGCTTGTAAAAAAAGTACTAATGTGGATAATTTATAGCCGTTAATTTTTCAACTTATTGATTCACATGAAAACAAAATCGAAATGTGATAATTTTTTATTAGCACATAGATAAAATGATGTAGATCATATCCAACGGTTTTATTTTGACTTTTAAGTTTTAAATTTTGAGTTATTAAAGTTTTTATAAATGGAGGCATGGTGGAGGCACAAAAAATAGGAGGCATTTGAGCCCTCCTCATGATATATATCTACTATCGGATACGGAAAATTAAAATTCAAAATCATACAAATCCGCACGAATATTGTAGTTAATTTTCGGATACAGATTCGGATACAATCGGATAATATCCAACCCCTTTGCACCCCTATATAGGAAGGTCGGAGTCGTCGGTTTTAATCTGACACGAATCTTGAAATGGACCTTGGAATTGAATTTTGTTGGGCTGTGGACTGAATTTTTTTATTTTAAAAAATATATCAAATAAATCGTCGATGTTTATATAAGTATTCTAGAAACATAGATTTTGTTTTTTCGTTGCAGACGTTCTACAAGTATGCATACAAGTTTTCAATCGTGGCTACATAAAAATCAATACTTCTGACTAGATGTTATTTATTATAAATGCTTAAGGAAACCGAATCAATATTTTGGTGTCTTTAAATTCCGGATTTTATGTGGCGACAATTGAGCACCTGTATGAATGCTTTAAGGAATCGAAACATTAATTCAATTCTTTAAAAAAAAAATCATATCTTCTCCTTTGTTACAAAATATTTTATATATTTCTAAAAATGTAAATTTCTGAATATGTACAAATGATTTTTTTTTTTTTTGTTGGTTTTCCATACTCATTTGAATGATAGCATCATGAAGCTGTAATATAATATTTTTGTCAAATAGCTTTTTTTTTCCCAAATACAATTGCAACCGAACTTATTATTTTCAATAACATTTGTCTTAATCAATAACTATTTTTTTTTCTACCCATTTCTTATTGTAGTTTATATTATTGTTATTATAATTCTTTAATTGATTTTTGACCTTATTGTTCACTTCTTTTTTCAGGATCTATAAAAATTCAAGTCTGAATATTATCCAGTTGTGGTGACAGAAGCTAATTGTAACAAAACGATTAAAATGGAGGATTAACTAATTAAATTAATAATTAATGGAACAATGACAGTTTACAAGAAAACTTTGGCACTTGTACAAAACTTGTCTACACAACAAGTCGCCGAAATACGCAACTGAACTGTCACTGTTAAGGGCCTGTTCGGTAGATCTGATCCCATGGGTTTTGTTAGGCTAAATGACTACTTTAGCATATTTTCCCTTCAACTGTTCGGCAGCACCTTTATATTTCCTATTTCATTTCCCTAGAAGGGTTTCGTACCCATCAGACTTCAACTTTTTTGGAGAAAAAAAAATTAGATCTTAGCTCCGTTTTTTCTCCCTCATTGCGTGGCTCTCTGCCTCTCTCCAGCTATACAGGACAAAAGATATACTTTGCTCATTAATTAAAAGATATACTTAAATTTTTTAATTAAAGGTATATTTTGCTCATTAATTACAAAATATAGTTAACTTGTTTAATTAATTAAAATGTATATTTTGCACAATCAATCACTCAATTACACAAACACAATTTAATAATACAAAAGCTAAAATTAATTAAACAAGCACAATTTAATAATACAAGAAATTATTAAACAAGCATAATTAAACTAGCAACACTTAATTTTAATAGATTAAGCTAATTTTAAGTTAAGTTTCTATTCTGACGTCTAACATAATCATCCCACATAAGCCTAGCAATTTCATCTCTTTTTTCATTTCCTGCCTGACGTTGATTGTTAAGTCTTTCAACATCTTCGCCGTACTCTTCATCTCCATCTGGTACATCCACAATATCATTCGGATCAATTTCCAAATTAGCGTTCGCAGTCCAAGCGGCATCGCCATTGTGATATACAATAAAATTGTGTATAATACATGCTGCTTGAACTATGTCCGCTTGTTTATCAATTGCATGATATGTTGCAACTTTTAAAATGGGAAACCGCATTTTTAAAATACCAATAAGTTTTTCAATATGGTTTCTAAGTTGTGCATGACGGAGATTAAAGAGCTCTTTGTAATTTCGCGGTCGTTCATTAGCTGCACCTTGCTCTCGCACATGATATCTCACACTCCTATAAGGAGCAATGAATTGCGGTGTATTGGCATAACCAGCATCAACCAAAAAATATTTGCCTCGTGGTACGGTGAATCCGTTGTCGAGTGCACTCTTTAGTACAGTTGCATCTGAAGCTGATCCTTCCCATCCGGCCATTACATAAGTAAATCGATAGTCGAAATCACAAACGAGCATAACATTTTGTGACAATGTCTGTTTTCTATTACGATATGGAGCTTGATCTTCGTAAGCAATAGTTATAGGAACATGTGTACCATCAATAGCACCAATACAATCCTGTATATTAAAAAATAGTGAATAATTAAACTTACATTACTTTAAAAAGACATTCATTTGAGAATGATTGAAATTAAATTTACCTTAAAGAAATGATTAAATATTGTTCTCGATTGGATAAGTTGGGGCATATGAAGTCGAGGTGGTATTATGATTTCTGCTGATAGTCGAGTAATAGCCTTAATCACAATATGGAAGTAACGACTGACTGTATCACCTGACCGTTGGAATCGTTCTTGCATAGTGCGATTTCTTGCATTTTTAGCAAGTGTGTATAGGAACATTGCAACTTGTTCTTCAATCAACATCTGTCCATCATGGAGCAACTCTTTGTCTCTCAGCAGCTTGACAAATGCACGAAAAACAAAAGTCTCCATACGAAATTCTCGCAGACAACGACACTCATGACCATCTAAGACTTCATTGACATACATCATTCCAGTTAGGATTGAAGTATGGCATGGAGTTGGTTCCATTATATTTCTCTCTATATGTGGCATGATGAGATTTGTATAATCCTCATCATCATTATTCATTTTCCATTGAAGAAGATGATCCATTATTTTGTTATAAAAGATGTGAAGAAGCATTTGCTGATAGTCGCTCTATATAGAAACAATTTAGATTTTTTTTAAAATGAAAATGGTCATAATCACTTCTTTGTCACTCTATAGTGTATGGTCAATTATGATATTACTTTTCAGTGTGTGGTCAGTTCACTCATTTATCACTTTGCAGTGTGTGGTCAGTTCACTCATTTATCACTTTTCAGTGTGTGGTCAGTTCATTCATTTATCACTTTCCAGTGTGTGGTCAGTTCATTCATTTATCACTTTGCAGTGTGTGGTCAATTCATTCTGATATCACTTTGCAGTGTGTAGTCAATTCACTTATTTAAACTTTTTTAGAATTTGATATATATAATTATATTAATCATAATAAGAGATTAGTATTAATACACATAATATTGTTTAATTGTAGTATTACATCTTCTATAAAAAGAAAAACAAACCAACATCCAAACAAATTTCCCATGCATCCGAACACCTATATTCTAAAATTTTCCATGGGTTAAATAACTTTGGTTTTGACAAATTAAAATTCTCATTCCCATATTAAAAATTTCCATTCCCACAAAATTCTCATGTTACCGAACAGGCCCTAAGTGTCTAAATGTTGAGTTATCCTCTAAAGTAATTCAAAATTTTAGTTTAGATCTGGACCGGATAGACTACAACAATCCCTTTAATATTTGTGCAAAATCAGATCGGACGGTCCTGATCAAAAATGAAAATTTCTGTTACCTCAGGTTACATGAATTCCCAAGTGTTCACTACACCACTCAAATTTGAAAGCGTTTTTGACAGTTTTGCCCTTATCTCTTGCAACTTGAATTACTACGCAACAATGCCTCTTATCTCTCTTCCACTTTCATCCTTCTACTGTACTGTCTTTTTAACAATAATTAGACCAACCAGCCTCTGCTCTCTCTCAATGGCAGCAGTAGCCATAAACCCAAAGTGGCGAGTGTCAGCCGGTGTTGCCTGGCAGTGGCAGCATAGGATGAATGAATACAGATACAGGCATAGTAATGCTAGGCAGCTCCAACTCGCGTGCTCCGTCTCGATCTCGATGAATGGATGTGAATTATGCGGCAATGAGGTTCAATTCCCCATCAGCATTTCTGAGACACACACGCTCCCCACCGTGCCTACACTGCACTCGGCACCAGCACAACTCATCTTGGCACTCTCTGCTCTGCGGGCCCAACCCCCGCTTTTCGCCTCTGGCATTATTCGCCTCCAGGTTACTCTCCTCTGTCTTGTTTAATTAGACGGCTAAATTTGAATTGAAATTAAATAATTAATAATTTATTAATGCTGTCCTGTCCTGGCTGCTTTCTTATTACTCCTCCTGAGATTTCTGATGAGCTAGTTTGACTATGAGGATATATATAATTAAAATAACATATATGTATATTTAAAAAATGAAATGAGAAAGAGCAGGTGCCGATAAGGGAAAGGGGGAATGCGATCGAATGGCTGCACGCGCAGAAGCACGAATCATTGTTCCCACGCTGCTTCTTCTCAGCCCGCTCCGGCACCGGCACCATTGATTTCCCCATCAGTACCAGTATCAGTAGCAATCCTAATAATTTGGATCCATGTAGTAATCCTGTTAGTGTTGCCGGAGTTGGGTCTGCTGTTTTTTTCCGGGGCTCCGACCCGTTCTCCATTCACCACTGGACCTCCATCAAGAGGTAGTTAGGTGCCTACTTATTAATTTCTTGTCTTAATTTGTACCTGTCTTTCATGCCGGTTACACAAAAGTACATTTATGTGAAGGTTTTTGTCGAGAGAGAGCCCACTAATCCGCGCATATGGTGCCATTCGGTTTGATGCGAGCAGTAATGTTTCCCCTGAATGGGAGGATTATGGTTCTTTCTACTTTATTGTCCCTCAGGTACATGCAATATTTTCATGGAATATTGGTATTATTGAAATTCGAATCACAATTAATTAACAGAATACTAAATTGGTATGATTCATGATGGATGTGATAAAGCACAGGTGGAGTTTGATGAGCTAGAGGATGGTTCAATTCTTGCAATGACTATTGCGTGGGATGACTCTCTTCAGTACACTTGGCGCACAGCCATTTCTCAACTCCAAGCAACACTTCATCAGGTCTCGCCTTCTTCTTCTCCATGCTTCCTAAGCAATTAATTTTGAATTTTGAATTTGAAGGTTAATATATATTATTTGTTGCTCCTCTCTCTTAAAATTAAAGCAGATATGTCCATACTTGACAAAAATTAACAAGGAGTCAAGCCTTGGAACAAATATTGCGAGCCTGAGTCACGTTCCGAAGAAACCTTGTTGGGATAACTCTGTTAAGAAAGCTCTTCAAATGATTAGAGGCGCCGATTCTGATCTAGTTAAGGTGAACAGTTATATGATATATCTTTTTCTGTGATGGTATTGAGTCGTTATTTGCTTCTTTGATTAAGAAAATATTAATGGAAATTAATTAATTAATTAATTTTCCATTATCCAGGTAGTGTTAGCAAGATGCAGCAGATACCTCACCGACATATGCATTGATCCGATTGAATTACTCGCTTGTTTGAGGGTACTTGATTTATTTTACTAAATATTTTTTTTTCATTGCAATTAATGATACTGGTAAATAATGCTATCTCCAATTAATGATACAGGTGGAGGGTCAAAATGCATATCAGTTCTGCATCCAGCCACCTAATGCACCCGCTTTTGTCGGAAATAGCGTATGCTCTTCTAATCTATTTCAACAATATTGAGAACATTAAAATAAGTAAAACAAAATATAAGAAATTTGTAAAACTAAATAAAGGTCTGGTTCTGAATAGCCAGAGCAACTATTTCACCGCAATAACTTAAACATTGCAAGCGAGGCTTTGGCAGGCACGCGGCCTCGAGGTTTCACAAACTTTGAAGACCTTCATATCGGTCAAGATTTGCTCTTCAGGTTTGCTCTCTCTCTCTCTCTCTCTTGTTTTAATCTGCCTTCTACACACGTACCACTGAAAATGAAGTTAATTATTGATTAGTAAATGTTTTCGCATTTGCAGTCCAAAAGATAATATTGAGTTCACAATTGTCAGAGAGAACATACAAAGAAAGCTAGAGGTATGCTGATTTTCTTTCTGACTTACATATAAGCCCCCGCAAAAGAAAAATTCCAAGCCTACCCCTGCAAAATTTGCGAACATCACATATATGCCCCTGAAAATCCATGCTTATACACGCTCAAGTTTATTTTCTGTATCCTAGCTAATTAATTACATGAGGAAGAAAAGAGGATATATTATTTTAAAGTTGAGAAATGTTTTTATATGAGATGTTATATCTATTTGCTAATTTAAGTCCATATATGTGTGAAATTATATATATATTCCTTATTTGGTAAAAAGAAGAAGCATGCATCTTGTGCAGGCTATATGTAATGAAGTAGTTGTAGAGCCTAAAAAGGCACTGAGAAAACTTCCTCGAGTACAGCACTTGTGCGCACAGCTTTCTGGCAAGCTACCTACAGAGGATCACGAGGTAAACTGTACCATTAAGCTTGGAGATTTCAAATATAATGTGTTAGCTGATATGTATATACATATATACGTATACATAATATGTTAGCTTGATTGTCACTCTACATAAATAAATCAAAAAGAATTAAACTTGGTTTAGTACTGTTTTCACCTTCATTTTAATTAACTGTTAAACAGTTTGAGGTTTTAAAAACTCTTCATCCTAGCCCAGCTGTTGGTGGATTGCCTACAGAGGAGGCACGAAGATTCATAGAAGAAAATGGTACCTACAATTATAATTATACGTAATATTTTTTGGCAAATTCTTACTATTTATTAAGTATTTTACAAAACTAGTCAAATTCAGACCATTGAATTTTGTACCCATCTTAATAAATAGTAAAAAAATTCAAAAAAATGTAAAATTTAACCTCCAAGTACATTTTAATATGGAGATAATGTTGAACGGTCGGATCGACTGTTTGAACTTTGAAAATGAAAATATGTTCATTTTACAAATAGGTCCTTAGGTGCATAGAAGCATCCCTCATATTTTTTTTGTTTGAACAATTAATTTATATGCAAATTTAACAGGAATGAAGTACTTACAAGAAATATAATATACAAACATGAATAAGAAAGAAATCAAAAGACTTGGATCTGCTTAAATTTTGTAGAAATGTTTGATAGAGGAATGTATGCGGGACCAGTCGGGTGGTTCGGTGGAGCAGAAAGTGAATTTGCAGTCGGTATCAGATCAGCTTTAATTGGCAAAGTAAGATATCATATATCTCCCTACTATTTTCACTTTTCTTACAGTAGCAATCTTCATCACCAAATTTCATTGTAATGTATATGCACAATTAATACAGGGCAACAGCACACGAGTTTATGCGGGTGCTGGTATTGTTGAAGGTACCAATCCTTCTTCAGAGTGGGAAGAACTTGATCTCAAAGCATCCCAGGTCAAAAAGAAATCTTTTTGTGTGTTTTATTTTGTTCATTTATTATTTTCTTTCAAATGAGTACTTTCTTTGATTTTTGATTTTTTTTCTTTTCAGTTCACAAAGCTGTTGCAAAGTAAAGAGCCTGAAATTTGCTATCAAGAAACAGAAAACATCACCACCTCCCTCTGAAAAGGTAAAGAGCCTAAAATTTCTGTGATTGTATTCCTTTCATTTGATGTAAATTATGAATTTGGCATACAAAATTTAAGGTGAAATTAAAGGTTTTAATTTTTTTTTGCAGGTAGTATATCTTCTGGTCACTTATTAGATGTGAATGATTGATCCCAATTTTGGAGCACGCATTTATGCATGAAAAGAAAATTAATATCAATTGGATAATTGTTTAATTAGTAAAAAAAAGATTCAAGATGCTAGTTTTGATTGATTGTAATTAAGAATTCAATTGGTGCGTGTATGTAATATGTATATCCCATTTTGCCCAACAAGAATTATAGACTAATTATAGTACAAGAATAATGTATTTGGACCAACAAGAATATGTATTTTTATCCCAATGAAACTATTTTGCTCAAAATATTTGCTCAAACTCTCAGCATCATGCAAATACTCTTTTGAAGATTGCAAAACAAGAAAAATGAGCCACTCTTTTGAAATACAACTGACACGTGAGAACAATTAAGCTATTTTTTTTTTTTGAAATTGACAAAAAAAAAATAATTACACTTTACTGCCAACGGCATGTACCGAGAGCTTTTTCGTATCACTACTTCTAAAAAAGCTCCTCTTACTTCGGTTGTACAAATTCAGTGCAATACTTGATCGTGTAGAATAAGATCTGAATCGTTCATTATGGTTTGCCATGAATCTTAAAACGGACACTTCATATTCATATAGATTTTGTAGTGACTTTAGTATTCTATCTACAGATATTTTATAATTTATTTGTAATTTTGGCAAACAAAACAAAAACAGTGGTCGTGCCGGAGTGGTTATCGGGCATGACTAGAAATCATGTGGGCTTTGCCCGCGCAGGTTCGAATCCTGCCGACCACGATTTTTTTCCTTCGCTTTTATATCAACATATACTACGCTTCTCATAAAAAAAAAAAAAAACATATACTACGCTTTTAACGTTATGAATTAACAAGTTAGTTTAATTATTAATTGTCTTGGGGAAAGCAATTTTTCTTTTGAATTATTAGAGCATCTACATCCCAGCAAATTAAATTAGTTTTTAAATAACTGTTAATTTTTTTTTTAAAATTTAGGTCTTTAAAATTTCTAACTCTCACATTTCTGAAATTAATTTTAGAGTTTCTATTAAGCTACATCAGCAACAAATTAAAAATCAGAAATAATTTGAGCCAATCATTTTATTAACATGGAGTTTATAAAAAGTTTCTTATTAAGAAACTTTACTGCATAGTTTCTAAATAAGAAATTCTCCCACGTTTCTGAAACTAGATTAGAAACTGCCACGTCAAATTAGAAACTCTAATAGTATCAGGGATGTAGATGTTTTTAATTGTCACTTCAATGTTATGAAAGGTAACTGATTTACCCTAGTTTAATTTAATTTTTCGATTATGAATTGAGAATCATGCATGAATTAACAAGTTAGTTTAATTCATCTCTTGATCAAAGCATGCTCGTTCATATATATTTTCTTGAACAAAGTCAAGCCATAGATCTCTGCCATCTTCTATCCCCCTCTCATTTGGAATCCATATCCTCTCCGGTACTGTGCCGAATTACAAATAAAAGTGGCACGATCTCAACCGAGCAATTGAAATTTAGTGCCGATTATAAATATAGGAGTTGGTTTGAGATTCGTGCCAAGGTAAAGAACGGTTTGAATTTAGAAATTCTACCGTTTGTAGCGAATTAGGTTTGAATTCTCTCATTTGTAGGTCATATTTCGGCGAGAAATAGATCTCTCTAAATTAGGAATGACAAAATATCTAGTACTTTGTGACTTGTTTGAAATCGATTAGAAAAAAAAAAAAAATTGGTAATTAGGTCATTTGCTTTTGGTTCGTTCTGGAATAAGCGAGTTCAAGTTTATCTCAATTAGCTCATTTATCGCCTCGTTGTAAGTAGAAAGAAAAAGAAGAAACTCTTTTTTAATTTTTTTAATATTCCAATTTGTGCCCATCATGATATGATGGAACTTGTTGTAAAAAAAGATAAAATTCTTTTTCGCCTCGTTGATATATGCGTGGCTCATATCAAATCAATGAGAATTTTTAGTTTATATATGATTTACAGCACGAACGAGATGTTAACGAGTTTGTTCAGCTCGACTTATGAACTTGACTAAAATCAAACTCTGGCTCAACTTGTTCTAGCACGAGCAGATTTTAAATTAACTTTGTCTAGTTCCACTCGACTCGTTTATATATCTCTCTCTCTCTCAGTTGTCCTACAAATATTTGGATAAGTCATTATTACCTATGCCAGAATTAGACTTCGATTTAGACTAATTGCTAATATAAACAAAATTTAAGTTTCAATTTAAATAAAATCTTTTTTTGTTTGTACAATCTAGGGCTGCACAAAAAATTCGTAGTTCGTAATTCGATTCGAGTTTGATTCGAAAAAGTTCGTAAAAAGTTCGATTTTAAGTTCATTCGAAATTAATTCAAACCAAACTCAAACTAGACCTAGTTCGTTCGAAATAGGTTCGCAAACCAAACTTAGTTCGAAATTAACTCAATCATGAACCGTTAATTTCCGCTGATAATGAACTTTAATGTTTTATTTAGGATAATATTTGGATTTGTAATAATTCTAAGACTTTGGTGATTGTTCTGTACTTCTATTTGATATTTAAATTGTACTTTGAATACTTTGGATATTTGAAAACTTTGGTGATGTTGCTTCTATTGGCTCTTTGGAAAACTTTGGATTCTGTTATTGTACTAAATTTTGATTGATTGTACTAAACTTTGGTGTTTGATATAAATTTTGGTATTGGTAATGAACCTTGATATAAACTTTGGTGTACTGTGTAATTAGAATTCAGAATGTCTGAGTTTTTATTGAAGTGTTGTAATTTCGAACTATGGCTCAGCCATAAGTCATAGCTCGTAAGTCGTAACAAAGTTCGTAAAAGTTCGAAATTGAGTTCGTAAAAATTTCGATTCGAAATTAATTCAAACCAAACTTAGTTCGAAATTAATTCAAGCCAAACTCAAACTGGAGGTAAGTTCGATTCGATTCGGTTCGTTTGCAGCCCTAGTACAATCTCTAATTTTCTCAATTTACTAGTGTAGAACTAGGATGTTCTAAAATTTATTAAGCTTCTTTGTGAACTCAATTCTAGAATTTATTGGATCGGCTTCAAATGACGAATTCAAACCGTTAAAACCCGTCTACCTTACGAGTGATGCGTCTACCTCAAATTAAACCACTGGTATCAGCCTTCCTCCAATGTTTACAACTACAATCATTAAATTATGATTAAACTAATAAATTGATTGCGGAGGGAAAGGTAAGCGCGAATTCATTTCACCTGAAGTAACTCAAATTTTGAGGTTAGAACCTGATCGTCAGATCTGTTTGGCACGAATTTTAAAGAATCCCTTGCATTCCACCTCTGATCGGACAGTCCCGATATAACTCAAAATTTGTGTTACTTCAGAGGATCCAGACTAAAGGAGCGCGAATTCATATTACCTGAATTAACTCAAATTTTGAGTTTAGAACAGGAATGTCAGATTTGTTAAGCACGAATTTTAAAGAAACCTCTTGCATTCCATCTTTAATCGGACGGTTTCGATCTAACACAAAATTTGAGTTACTCTAGGGGGTTTCGGCAAGCCTCCTTAAGGAGGTGAGGATTAAACATTTAATCCTTACTAAGGAACATTTGTTCGGTAAGGTAGTAGGATTAAGAACGAAAATTTAGTATAGATAAAATATGCATTGTGGTATGTAAAGACATAAATATCCTCCTACGTAATATTTTCTTGTTTATACAATAAATAAACTGGAGAGATATAGTTTAGAAAACACACAAGACATAATTTAGAGCTTCATTAATTCAGAGAGCAATTAAATTATACAACATGTCAAAATTGTTGGTTTTCACTAACGACCAACACTACCTAGTTTACTTGATAATTGACTTTTTGTTTCTTTTCTAAAGTTCTTCAATTGCTCTTCTGAACTGTGAGAATCCCCATAAATCAAATCGAATTACAAACAGAGCTTTATGTTAATGGTGCACCAATACTATGCATGACCAACCAAGCTAGTAGCAACGATATGATCTGTGAACTAATTCATTTAAGCGACGCATCTAAACCGTTTAACATCTAAATACTATGCTTTTTTTAACCGCTTGATTTTATACTAAATTAGTTCGAAATTTTATAAATTTAACATGTAAACGCATCACTCATGAAGTAGATCGGTTTCAATAGTTTGGATGTATCATCTGAAACCAATTCAATAGGTTTTTGAATTAAGCTCACAAAGGGACTTAGTGAGGTTAAGAACACCCTAGTTCTACTCATAGAAATGTGTAAAACAGTTGCATCACTCTTTATCTAGATCCACTCCACTAATTCCAGCATTGAATCCCCTATCTAATTACAACACACTCTCTATTTTTCTAAAGATTACCAGTTTACTGACATACTACACCAGTACTGAAATTACAGCGACTCCCTATTCTTTTTAGAGAAATTTGGATATATACCCATCACAACTTCTTTAATTAGATATTTACCCATCCAAAATTAAAAATTAAAAATTAGATATTTCCCCATCTAAACATAACATATTTATTAATATACCCATTTTCATTTTTTCTCACTAAAAAAATTAATTAATATTAATTAAATATTTCAATGACCATACTACCCTTCACATTCACAGTTCGTTTCTAAGACTTTCCTGCACGATCGTTATCTTTCTTCTTCCCCAATCCCGCTCTTCCTCTAGAATTGATCTTTTCTTCACTCCCCATCACACCTTTCCTCTCCTCCCACCCTCCATCTTCCCCAGCCCGCCTTTCCTCTCCCCCGTCTTTCCTCTCCTCCATTGACTCCAGTACAGTACTCAAAACATTTGAGTAACAAAACTAAATAATTAAATGAAAAATAATAAAAAATAAACAAATTGTCAGAACCCAATAACATAAAACTTTTTGTGGATAATGGATAATGGATGGATCGCTGGATTGGTACTGTAGGGTCTACATCTCATGAGAAAATAAAATGAAAAATAAAACATTTGAGTAACAAATAACTTGAAACCCAATAACAGTAAAAATAAAACATTTGCATAGTTTTGTTATTGGGTTTTGACTCCAATAACTTGAAACCCAATAACAGAAAACATTTGACTCCATTGACTCCATTGACCCTACAGTACTCATTGTTGTGCATATTTTTGACCTTTTAACTGATTGCCGACACCGTATGCCTCCTTGTACCAGTGTTGGTACCAGTTTCATTCTGGTGGTTTCAGTGCTGGTACCCAGTTTCATTGTACCAATTTAAATACTAAGTAAACAAATTAGAGAAATAAGAAAAATGAAGTTTCACATGTGCATAGACATTCCAATAAAATAATACACATTATATGCATATAGGCATACATTCAGTAGGTATATACACATTATATGCATAAGATGAGAATATATAATCAAATTGGATTCAGAATGTTAAAGCATCTAATTTGCACAAATTTACGAGATGCTCAATCAAATTGAATTTATAAAGATGAAGCTACACAATAGCACACAAATCAAATAGCTCATGCATTGTCAAACTACAGAACAATACCAATCAAGGTACATAACAGTACCATTCTAGATAAACTAGTCCAACAATTAAAAATAATCTCAATAGCATTAAGTCACGCTTTGATAGTAATTGTTGTGACTCTTTTTCATATTTGCCCCTCCTATTAGCGATGACTATGAACTTTTTTCAGTAATTGTTGTGACTGTTTTTCATATTTGCCCCTCCTTTTCCAATAATTGTTATGGTTTTTTTCAGGAAATATTTGTGATATAAACAAAGATACAGTGAATTAAGTTGGAAAATGAAAAGTAAAAAAGAAAGTCATCCACTTGCTGATTTAAATATTGATGTTTCATTTCATCTTAGTACAAAACCGGTAAAAATTGAAATATTCTCAAATATCTGTTACCAAAAATATATTTGTAAATGCAAATGGATTTCTCAGACCACCATCTGTTGCATCGCTTCACATCCCTTCTACCTCCTCCCAACTATGGGCCTATGGCCTTCAACTGCTTCTCCAAATCCCAACCGGGCTACATTCAGCCCGGTTACTCTCCCTCGGTTACTCTCCCTCCACGACCTGGCCCACCACTCTGTACTGCACCTGCACCTCATCTTGCTCGTGCCCGGCCCCCACTTCAACCCCCATGCAGTAGCCCAAACTCAAACTCAGAATCAGAATCAGAATTAGAATCAACCTGTCGAATTGTTTTTTTTTTTTATTATGGTATATATAAAAATTTCAGCTAGTATGCAAAGTGTTTATAAAATTGTTTTTGTTTGAATAATTATAAGGAAGTTAAATTACATACTTTTTGAATAATAATAAATTTTAAATTCAATCAATTTTATATAGTATAGGTGTTTGTTCAAATAACTTACCCAACTTTCAAATGGAAACACCACACAAAATTATCATACGAGTTTATAATACCATTGAAGAAAATCTAAGAACCTTTGTACAAAAGTAGGAACAAACATCAATGTGGTGGGAAAAAATGTGTGGGAAAAAAAAAGAGTGAGGCTATGGTGCTATGCATAGCACGGATGGGGTCCGTGCTACGGCTCAAAATTTGACTTTTCAAAATCCTAACGGTCGATCTAACCGTTCAATGTGATAATCATATGAATATGTACTTGCAAACTAAATTTTATATTTTTTCGAATTTTTTTACTATTTTTTTAGATAGGTAGAATTTTGATGGTCTAGAATTTTCAAAAAACACTGATTTTTCTACCTATCTAAAAAAATAGTAAAAAAATTCGAAAAAATATAAAATTTAGTTTGCAAGTACATATTCATATGGTTATCACATTGAACGGTTGGATCGACCGTCAGGATTTTAAAAGGTCAAATTTTGAGCCGTAGCACGGACCCCATCCGTGCTATGCATAGCACCATAGGCTCACTCAAAAAAAAATGTTATAAACCCATGCCATTCATTGAATGTAGCTATGCCTAAACTCCGGCTCGTTGAAATTTGTTTGGTCCTTTGAAATGGGCTTTGTACAAATTTGATTTAAAATCGGAATCTAAATCGTGAATGTAATTTTGACGAGAATCAAACAGTTTAGATCCAGTTTGGATAAGACTTTGTCTGAAGGACTTTGAACCAAACTCTTAACTAACTATTTTAGAAACCTATGTTAATTGATTACAATGTGGTATAATTTATATATATCGAATATATTCTCTTCTCTCTATCTTGAATCATGTGAAATATAGTTGCCATGGATCTAGCTAGATGAGAATGACATCACCGAAATAGATGATATTACAATGATAGTAGAAACAATCGAAAATTTTCTTGGTGCATTTGTAGCAATAATAGTACATGAGTAAATATACTTGGAAACTTGGCTTTATTCATCAAATATTATCACTAAAAACACTATTTCAAGCCATAACAAGAGTGCACACCAAATCTTAACAAACTTGAGTACAACTTCAACTGTATGACAGATTAATTAGATTGTGGGTGCTGCTGAAGCCATTCCTGGATGGCAGAACGAAGATCATGATTTGGAATCAGATCGTGATGAGGAAGCACCAAGTTTGTCATAGGTGATGTGTTATGTCCTCTGTTCAACCATGTCTTGATTGCCTCAGCTTCATATGTAAACCCATCTGCTGCGATGCATGGGTTCTTCATGATTTCCTAATGGGTGAAAGACCCCAAAAACAAAAATAAAGGGTAAAATGAGGCAGTTTAACAAGTGCAAAGGAGTTTGTGAAACTGGAATGTGTTCTATCATTTTTGTTTCAATTTTTTTCTCTTTTTCTAATTGGATTTCACTTCACCCGGCAATAAATTAAAAAATATTCTGTTGCATTTATTTGGATTGCACTTATATAGTTGATATACCATTAAAATAGAAGGGGAAACTATATATATATACCTGCATTATTGGACATATAAAATGTGATGGTACATGTTCTTCATTAGAAGTTGAAGATCCAACAGACGAGAGCGAAGCATCCTTTACCAAGGGTTCAATCGTGGCCCAAACCTGACTCATATCAGGGCGTGTTCTTCTCGATATATCAGCACATCTCAGACCTAGTTTAGCTAACTTTTTGGCTAGGTCAAATGGCCATTTTCCAGCAGATTGGTCGACTATAGACAACAACCTACCAGCTCGCATGCCTTCTTGCACTTCATTTGCAATATTCAGTGCACGTTTTCCAGTCAGAAGACGAAGCACTATTATACCAAAGGAGTAAACATCGGATTTTGTTGTCAGTTCCCCAGTTAATTGAAATTGTGGGTCAACATATGCAAATGTTCCTGCAGGATGAGTGGTACGATATAAGGCAGTTGTGTTTGTATCAGATTGCTTTATCATCCGGGAAATGCCAAAGTCGCTGAGTTTACTGATAAAGTTTGCATCGAGGAGAATATTATCTGGTTTGAGGTCGCCGTGGATCACAAGGTGTGGTTTATTTGAATGAAGAAATACAAGACCTAAGCAAATCTCACTGATGATACGAATCCGGGTTTGCCATTTGAGAGATGAGGTGTTATCAGCACAGGCCAACCGGTCCTCAAGGCTTCCATTAGGTAAGAACTCATAGACAAGTGTCGAGATTTCGGAGCATGATCCTATTAGGTTGACAATGTTTGGGTGTCTAACTCTATTGAGAATAGCAACCTGTAAGAACAAAACATACTTTGTTGTTGGCAACTTTAAATTTATTTTTAACAAATAGTCCATATAATATAGATAACAAAACATAAACTTCTTTTATCAATATATTTGTCGGCAACAAGGTTGCCGACCATAAAAATAAAGATAATAAATTAGGTACCAGCACAACTACTAGGAATTCAAATGACGAAAGAAATTTCATGGACTATAATTTGGCTTGGTTGACACCTCAATTAGGCTTCCATTAGTACATGAATTGCTGCCTTAAATGTTATGAGTTGTAGCAAAATTAATGTAGTATTACTATCTTTAGCATAATCTGTTACCTCTCGCTGGAACTCTGATAACCCTTGTAAGCTCTCTGAATTCAACTTCTTTATCGCCACCGTGGTGTTACGAAGAGAGCCCTTGTAGACGCATCCAAAACCACCTTCTCCAATCTTCAACGAATCACTAAAATTTTGAGTTGCTTGTTCCAGCTCACGCAATGAAAACTGGGAGCCCAGTACCATATTAGAATTACCAAAAGAGTGCTCTTTCTGTCTTCTCAATTCTTGAGCCTCTTTAATAGCATTATCACGCTCTTGCTTTAGCTTGTTTTTTGAAATGAACTCTTGCTTTAGCTTGTTATTACCTATTTCTAAATCAGAAATGAGTTCTCTTAATTTCTGCTTCTGCTTATCCAACTCATTTTGTTGGAGTTGGTTCTCCAATTTAAGTTGTTCGATTTCCCTTTTAAGAAGATCATTCTTGTCATTTTCTCTCTTTTGGATTTCCTCAATTTCTTCCTGATGTCGTTTCTCCCTTCGAATTTGCTGCAATTGTAAATTTTTTTTTGCTTAATTCTTTTTTCGTCTGATAATATATTTACCAACAAAATTTCTGCTATGAAAAATATAATATTCATTCGATATTTCTGTGCAAGTTTCTTCAAGCAGGAGACAAAGAGCCAAATTTAATCCCGAATCAATCTATAAATCAGAATGTTGAATTACATTTTTATTGAAAATATATATATATATATTATATGAGGAGGGATCTAGTTACAACAATTTTGAGTTACAACAAAGTTACAACAATCATTTTCTACATTTTCAAAGTCCAAATTGTCGATCCAAACCGTTCAACATGATCTCCACAATAAAATGTGCTTCCGGATCAAATTTTACATTTTTTTTAATTTTTTTTACTATTTATTAAGATGGGTACAAATTCAATGGTCTGAATTTGACTAGTTTTTGTAAAATACTTAATAAATAGTAAAAAAATTCAAAAAAATGTAAAATTTGATCTGCAAGCACATTTTATTGTGGAGATCATGTTGAACGGTTAGGATCGACAATTTGGACTAACTGTTCGGATCGATGTTTTGAACTTTGAAATTGAAAATATAGACGTGAAGTAAAACACTTGCTTTACTTTGCGAAGTACCGTAGCCTAGCTCTCTCTCTCTCTCTCTCTCTCTCTATATATATATATATATATATATATAAATTTAGCACCATACTGTTATCATTATCATTTAATTTGAAGAAAAGATAATAAATTTACTCCAAAAACTGATAACATTTTTGTGTGGTTGTTTTAATTGGAATAATGTTTCATGAAATGCTAATATTCAATCGCTCCTTATCTTGTATTGATCATGCTAACCTTTTTCAGTTATGTCATCAAAGTACATATTTTTCAACACAATCCAGTATATTTAAAGAATAACAGTTCAGAAAATAATCAAAACAACAAAGATAGAGAGGGGCCGAGGTCATTCCCTTTGATATATTAGACTTTCGGTAGAACAAAAATTTAGGGAAATCTTATTTATGATTTTTCTTAGGTAGTAGAGCAAAAACTTAGAAATTCAATAGAAAGAAGAAATTGAAATCAATTTAAAGAAGTAAGAAGGAAAGTGAAAATTAAAAAATTGAAATAAAATGAAGAATTATGATCAAGAATAAGTGGAAAGATGCACCTCTTCAGATGTGGCCTTTGGATTTAATCTGGGTAACCTAGTGAAGCCAAAAATACACATGTCATCAAAGCTAATGTGATTATTAAAAATTAGATATAACTAACCATAACTCAAGTAATCCAATATAATTAAGCCAACCCGAAATACAGAGAACTCAACCTGAACCAAAATGATTAAACCTCTATTTCTTCAAATCAGTATGCAGTTTCGTTTCTCTGTCTTTTGGTAATGTGTACAAAATGACCTGAGTAGCGAATACAAACCCCAAAGCTCGGTTAACCAAAAGGCTAGTGAGATCCTATCTAAAAAGCACCAAGATACAATTAAACCCAACCCAAAATGAGCAGAAATTTTATATAAGCTAATATATAAGGTTGAGCATTTATCAGCAAAGTTGGCCTGAATCTATAATTATCCAGCCCTAACTGTACTCAAAACACCCATCCGCATCAGCCAACCTAATATGGCACATAATGAAGTAGCAAATGTTTTGCCCAGTTGCCAGTAACCAAGGCAATTTTATCATATGGATAACTTACAAAAGCTTAATAGTACCTAGCGTCGATCAGCTGTCCATTTTGAATAAACCATATCATGCATGATGGATTTGCCTTCTCTTTGACAAGTTCACTGCATTTAAAAATGTGCCAGAGATCAACACTGAGGAAATCTTCCATGTTCCAAAATTTTTGCCTAATTAGGCTTTGATGAATAGTACTGCAATTAGCATGGCCGTAATGGAGGATCGAATCAATTCAATTTCATATATCAGACTGAAGGTATCTTTGAGATATCCTATATGACAACAAAGGTTAAAAAATTGTTGCACCCCAGCAGAACAGACTGTGTACTTAATTGTTGATTCAGACTCATTTTTTGCAGTTGTAACTTTGTAAAGTAAAAAACATCAAGATGTACATGACTATCTTATCTTAATACCTGTTTGTTGGAGAAGACTCTATTACAAGATTCGTGATCGCCCTTATGTCAATCAGACCTAAAGTCCCTTCTACTTGATGATCAATCTCGGGTATCAGTTTCTCTGCTTTAAACTGCATTCATGTGAAACAGTGAACACAGTGCATTAGTGTATATTTAGTAGCACATTGAGGTTCATTCGAAAACAAAACCGTAATTAAATTCTGAAGTTCTCATCAGGAGATATCCTAATGACCTCTACTGACTGAGAGGAATTTTTTGTTATTTACAAAGATATCATGTCATGGGTTCCCAAGTGAAAAAGAAAAGAAAAGACATATGTGTACATTAAAGTTAATTAATTAAAACTAAATTTCACCTTCTGTATTGCACACTGAGCCAGATGTTTGTCTAGAGTTTGATTGTATACCTCCCTCCACCTAGGGTGAAATATACCTGTTTCAGAATGGAAACAATTGCACGAGTATGACACTTAAATGCAGAAGGACTTGTTTAATTTTTTGGACTCTTCTGGTACATAAAATTGGTTATCAATGAGATAAGCTTCCATTTACTACCAGAAAAGGAATCAAGATAAGGATTAGAACCAATTAACATTAATCATTTATGGGTAATCGGGGATTTAGCTTTCCAAAATTCAGAATCAAATTTTTATGAAATAGAAAATTTCAGAATTGAGGGATTTTGTGCGCAATCATAAAACAATATGATCCACAGTACTGATAGAATAAAATTACTTCAAGTGAAGATAACAAGAATCTTTCAAAAATAAAATGATTGCAGCAGCATTGGTAGAACAATATACAAACTCACTATATGAAGGAGGGCCGATGTAAGTGGCAACGATTTTAGTTTCATCCTCTGGAAAATGGCTGAGCGCCCATGAGAGGATATGCTTTCCTTCATCATAGATATAAGGCAAACAAACATACACCTTTTGTTCTTCCTTTACCTCTGCGGTTGCTATTGATGGCTGAGCACCCATGAAAGACCTTGTTATAAGCAACCACCACCTCTAAAACAAATTAAGAATAGATTTGCTGACGTGACAGGAGCATTGCATTAGCAAAATGAACAATTTCTAGAGAGAGAGAGAGAGAGAGACGATGGAGCAAGGATAACCTAAAAATAGAAGCGAGGAGAGACGAGCCAGAGTCTTAGAGAGGAAAGGCGGTGGAGAATGGAGGGGTAGAGGCGGTCGGAACCAAAGGAAGAAAGGGTGAGAGAGAGAGAGTGAGAGGTTCAGAGAATTAGTCTATTTTCACTTAAGTTGGTTCGATGGGTTTAATCACCGTCAAAACTGCTTTAAGATTCGTGCGAAATGCTTTAAAAGTAGTGCTTCCCTGTTTCAATTTCGTGAGCGCAAATCTTAAATTAATCGGACGGTCAGAATGCTCGTTGAACCTAAAAGTAGGTCCGATGGGCATCGGACCTACTCCGTTCTCATTCATCAATGATTCTAGTCTATTGGTAAGCAATTTAGAGATAATTTTTAGTCTACTTAGTTATTAACTATAGAGATAGGTCTATATTGCTTGACAGATTCAGAGATTAAGCAAAAAATCACTGCTTTATTAAAGCCACTTTTAACTCTGCATTATTAATTTATTATCATAAAAAGCTTCAATTATACGCAGGCCCAAACTCACCAGAAAACTTGTTTTGCCTTTCCCAAAATCACTACTTTATTAAAGCCACTTTTGTCACTCTGGGTTTACTTTAATAAAGTAACAGATAAGAGAAACAAAAAATACGACATTAAAATTTTTTTTCTTATTAATTTATCTGTTTTGCTTAACCATTAAGTATGAAAATTATTCATTTTCCAACAACACTACCTCAGACTTAACAATCCGCTACTAAAAAAAAAAAACACTCAAAATGATTCAGCTTCGAATCATAGTCCCCACCCCCTCATTTGTCGGGTCCGGATCCCCTAAAGTAATCCAATCTTTGGATTTTGAATTGTGACCATCCGATTCGAATTCGTCGCTTGAGATCGTCTCAGGATTCAAATTTGTCGTCAGAATATGTGCGCTCACTTCGCTGATGGATTTTCACCGATTCAAATCAGACGGTCTCGATCCAAAATCCAAAGATTGGGTTACTTCACTGGATCCGAATTGTCATTGATACTTGCTCTGCGCACACCTTTTGTCAGTGACTTAATACAACACTCTACCTTTGGTATCATGCCTCCGGCGGTCCGGCCACCTTTCCTTCCTCAGTCATCTTTCTAATCCCACTAATATCGATTTCTTCGATTTCTTTTACAATTATTTTACAATTTTTCATATTTTTGACTTTTTTTTTCTTATTTAAACTAACTTAAATTTGAAAAAAAAAAAAAGAAGAAGAAGTTAAATATGGTCAAATATGACTAGTCATGATCAAACATATCCAACCAAGTTAAGTTTGGTCATGAAGTAACTAGCATGCTGTGATTATTTTTATTATTTTGATTATGACATGACATATGAAAATTTGACTTAATCATAGTACGACACGTGACTCAATTAGTCACGGCACGATAAAATTTACATCCATACTAGCAAGGCCCGGTCCATGAACTTTGATATTTTATAAACTATATATATCTCATATGATATCTTTTGATCTTCTCTTGTCGTATTTTAATACAAGCCCGGTCCATGAACTGTATGATATTTTAGATGTAATTAACATATGAATAGAAAAGGTGAAAACCAAATTAATATTATTAGTATCTGTGATCAAATGAGAATGAATCATTATAAGACCGTGCCATGTGTAAGTGCAACTGCATGCAACCGGGCTTAATTTGGTTAAATCTTGGTTAGTTAGTTTCTTCCATTTTCAGCTCTAAAATGGACTTGATTTCAAATCATGTCCTAAGCTCATTTTTTTTAAATTAATGGGCTTTGGACAAATTTGATTTAAAATCAGAATCGAAACTGTCTATATAAATTTTGACAAGGATCAAACAGTTTATATCTGTCCAAAGAATTTTGATCCAAACTCTTAACCAACTATTTTAGAAACCCATGTTGATTGATTACAATGTGGTATAATTTATCTCGAATATATTCTCTTTTCTCTATCTTGAATCATGTGAAATATAATTGCAATGGATCTAGCTAGATGAGAATGACATCACCGAAATAGATGATATTACCATGATAGTAGAAACAATCAAAAACTTTCTCCGCACAGTTGTAGCAATGATAGCACACCTTTCTTTTATGCGACACAATTTCTAAAATTTAACCAATGTATTGATCACTCTCTACAATTTTTATACCTATTGGTTCTAGTGCAGGAGGAAATTACCATTTTAGATATTTCCAATTTCTAAGTTTTGTCTCGTCAAATTTCAAAAAATTTATGTTTGGAATGTTTGAGGTAATGGTTGTATTGGAACTGCTATTTAGATCCAGTTTCATATACGATTTACCATTTATAATGGAGCTTTCATCGGCCACTTTTTTTCCAGAGATTCTATCAAAACTATTAGATCTAAATCTAATTTAGTTATAAAATGATTACTCATAGTTATATAAACTCATCAATTTTTTTCACATTTCTCGTTAAACTTTTCAACTTGATATCTCAGCTTGTGATTATTAGATTGTGAATACCATATAGTTTGATATTATATTTTTTGTTTGAGTACATTGATATATCAATACAAGATAAAAACTAAACACAAACTACATGAACCTTAACACAAACTATATGACCTAAACACAAACTACATGAGACGATATATGCTAGAATTATTCTATTAACGCTAAAATATAACGAGAACTACACGGTACAACACGATATACGAACTAATCTGATCACAACATGACACAGTATGTGACATGACACGGCACAATACCAAATGTGACCCATTGTGACCTTGATTAAAATAACATAAACTTATGTCAATATTTATCTCAATAACAATTTATTTATTTTTAATACATAAATTTCTTTTACAATTATTTTACAATTTTTCTTATTTAAACTAACTTAAATTTGAAAAAAAAAAAAAAGAAGTTAAATACGATAGACGTGATCAAATATATTCAACCAAGTTAAGTTTGGTCATGAAGTAATTAGCATACCGTGATTATTTTTATTATTTTGATTATGACACGAGATATGAAAATTTGACTTAATCACAGCACGACACGTGACTCAATTAGTCACGCACGGCACGATAAAATTTACATTCATACTAGCAAGGTCCGGTCCATGAACTTGGATATTTTACAAAATATATATATCATATGATTTATCTTTGATCTTCTCTTGTTGTCTTTTAATACAGACCCGATCCATTGTCTATATATTATAATCAGAACGGAAATTAAAGACGTGTTGGTTTGGCACCACAAAAGATGACAAGTATCCTCTCCAATACTGTAAAAGATTCCCTTCACTTTATGGTTTGAGATTAACTCTCAGCCGCTTTGAGATTCAGGCTAGCGCAGGGGCACTATTATTGGGCTTTGAGATTTGTGCCAAGTTAAAAAGAACGGTCCAGATCCAGTAATTGCAAAAGATTCTCTATTATGGTACCCGGGAGGATCTGAATTCGATGATCGAACTGTATGATATTTTAGATGTAATTAACATATGAATAGAAAAGGTGAAAACCAAATCTATTATATATATATAATCCTCATAGGTATCTGCGGAACCAACTCCGCTGCTCTCCAAATAGGAGAGCAGGACTCTGCTTTTCTAAACCGAACCATTCATCTGTGTTGAGATCCGTGCACGAAAAAAATTCAACGGTTCAATTTAGGAAAGCAGGGTCCTGCTCTCCTATTTGGAGAGCAGCGGAGTCAGATCCGGTATCTGCTACAGTACATTCTACAGTAGGACCGACAAGTGGGGTCCATTGACAGTTTTATTTTTTTTTCCCCTTCCGTCTCTTCAAACTTCTACTGTCTTCCAGAAAAATCCCTCTTCTTCTTCGAAAAATCTCTCCCTCTCCCAGCAACCTCCTGTCTCCGTCTCTCTCTTCTCTCCATTTCTCGCTCAAAAAAAAAAAACTAAAACAAAATAAATCCCTTACCTAAAAACCCAGTCGCCCTCTTCCTCCGAGAGTGAAAAAATAATTCCCGGCAATTTTCACTTCTATCTCCGATCTTCCCCTCACCGGTCCGCTCTCAAAACACAATCGCAACCTTTCACTGGCGCTACCCTAGCTGTCTCTGCCTCTCTCACCCGACAATGGCAACCTGCAGGCTCAATGTCTTTCTCCATCAGCAATCTTCTTTTGCACATTCCTTTGCTGTGATCTTCGTGCTGCCAGTCTAAGGTTATATTTCCTGATTCTCCTTCCTTTTTTAACTCATATATTGACGTCCTTGCTTTTGTTGCTTGAAAATTGGTCGTTGTTCTCATTAGTGAAGTTGTATCCTGTACTGGTACGAAAGTCTCTGAGATTGGGACTAAAGGACATCTGTCTAATCCCTAAGGAGTACTACTAATTAATTAAGCCTTCATTGGGGATATCTGATCCTAACACTACAAATCCTTATGTCAATTTGTACAGATTGCAAAAGTTGCATGGAGAAAAATGCTTCGTTGGACTCTACGTTTTAATTAATTTGAATAAGATGTTTCTGGCATGCAACTCAATAAATATATACTCAGTGCTAAGGAGAGGATATTTAAATCAGCATTATGGGAGCTCATAAACAGAGACTATCTCGAGGTGATTATTTTCATCATCATTATTATTATTATTATTATTATGAACTTCCCTATTGTATGGCTTTGTAAATCACTGCATAGATTTATCTTATTATTAGTTTTGGTAAACTCTAGCATTTAAGGTAGCAATTGCTGCATAAGAACAAAATGAAGCTCCTGTGGATATATCTCAAGATGCCAGGAAACTGGCAAGGTAATCAATTAGGCTTATCATTTTTTGTTATTTTATTATGAGAAACAATACTATTTCCATAAACAATGGACAGCATAAATTAGCTCCATTTACTCTTCCTTTCTCAATTATATGTATGCCGCACAAAATCATGTTTTTTTTTAAAACAAAAAGAGGCCAAGATGGTAACATATCAAATCAAGGTCAACCTCTACCTAATAAGGTACTTAGTCAATAAAACATGTTTAAATCCATACATGTTCCTCCATATTTATCTTGACTTTACTTTTCATTAAAATCTTGAGCGAAACATCCGAAACATCCTTAAAATTTATGCATTTAGAATTTTGGAACCCTAGCTATGGTATATGTTTCAGGATTGCAGTTATATCCCGGGATAATTTTCCATCTTATTTGAGGTAAAGTTTGCACAAGCGAAAGACCAATTATTATTCATAAGATTTAAGTTTGTCTAAACCGAAGAAGAGAAAAGGAAATATAAATATAATGTTTTTTCCTTTCTACTATTATTTTCTGAAGCTTACTCCATATTTCACCAATATAACTGAATTCAGGATTCCTCACCTTACAATAATTACAACAGCTTACAAGGATGAGCATATATTGTAATTAGAACAACGCACAAAGATTGGAATCCCTAGGAGCTCGGAACTGGGAATTTTGACGCCTCGAGGTGTGCTACCTGCCAATGTATGAAGTGACATACAAGGTAACATAGTAATTCTGATATTTTTCGTTCATTTATTTTGTTTATGTGTTATAACAGAAGTCAGTTTTTACTCTATATAATAATATAAATGATTGCTTATTTCAATGCTGATGGTCAAATTACTGATGGTGTCAAGTAGCGGTAGAGATGGTGCTTTACCAGTACACATTTTTTATAGTGATTAATTTGCAAAAAGGTGGCTTCATATTAGTGTGGTCCTAATGTTCTGTGCAAAGAAAGTGCGACAAAATAATTGTAAAATTGGAATCCTTGCAATTCGATCCAGTGCCAGCCAGGTGTGTACCAATGCATTGTTACCTTGTCATACGTTAAACCTTTTTCATTTATCTGAAATGACTTCTTAGTTTAAAACTTTTTGAGAACTTTTAGGTGATTATAAATGTTTTTAGAATTTACATGATACACAATCGTAGTAACTGTACATTCTGATATGCTTGCCTTGGACATGATTGTGTAATAAAGTGTCGTGTTATTACTGGCTTCGAGTTTTCAAGAGGTCTTTAAGTTGTGGTAAATATCTGCAGGATTTTGAAAGAAAAAGTGGCAAGTAGCGAACAGTGATGATGGTGTTGTGTACACCCATAAGAATCTTCCTTTGCAATGCTACTTGGTAAACTCTTAAGTCTTATCACTCTTTTTCATCAACATTATCATTCACATAGTTTAAATCATAGCCTAGGGAACCAAGTAAAAAAAATAAACATTCAACTTTTTGTTTTTGTTTTAGTCACTATCGTTCATGCTTATTGAGAGGTCAACCAGTGCAATAACAAAAACTGCTGGTATGGTACAAAATGATGTTAAATTCTTTATTCCAGTGGGTATAGTGCAAAATTCATAATTTTGAGGGTGGATGTGCAAAAATTAATTTTGCTATTGTTGTTAGTAGCAATTGAAATCTTTTTCATATAATGTTTTGTATGAATCGTATGAAATCTAAGCACACTTTGTAAAATGCAATACAGAACAATATTTTTAAATATTTTTGCGTTTATTCTTCAATTTTTTTCATATATGATAAAATGAATTCATAAGCTTCGTGGAACTAACTCAAGGGACATTAAAATGTTCCAAACTGCATAGTTTTGCATGTTTAGATTTTAATCTTTCCAGCTTCTATGAGTTACTATTGAATACTTCTTCACCGACCTCGACAACCGCTGCCGAAGCAACGCGAGGCCCGCCTCTAGTTAATATTATTAGTATCCGTGATCAAATGAGAAATAATTATAAGACGTGTTGGTTTGACTTAATTTGGTCAAATGGTGGTTGGTTAGTTAGTTTCATCTAGAGGTGGCAACGAGCTGGCTCATCCGAGTCACGAGCGAACATATTTTAGGAGTCTGAGCTGAAATTATAGCTTAAAATAGTCACAAGCTGGACCGAACTATCTTGTGAACTGACAAGCTGGCTCGCTGGGTTTGGTTGGATCTTGTTTTAAGAAGAAAATAAATTTTACAAACTTTTTGGACCTAGCTGGACTGAGCTATTTTTACAAAATTTGCAAAATTTACAATTAAATTTTAAAAAGAATTATTAAGTTTCAATATACAGCATAAAATGCACACAAATTCACAAATTGATGTCTAGCCTAGCTTGCTCGCGAACTGGCAAGTGAGTTAGGTCTCAACTTGAACTCGTTAACTCGTTAATTATGGACCGAACTAGTGGCGAGCAAGCTAGACCCCAGCTTGGTCCAGTAACGAGCAAAATGTTAGTGAGCAAGTCAACTACGAATAACGATCGAGCTACGATCCACGAGTTTTTTTGCCAGCCCTAGTTTCATCCATTTTTGGGTACTAGACCAAGAACATAATTAAATTTATTAAACGCGGAAGGAGTACCACGGAATGACGGAAATGTTTTAATGATAATTTAATTGTATGTATGGGTAATGGGTGGGGTACGACAACTATACATTTTGGCAGTTCTGAATCTGCTTCTTCAAATATTTGTTTATCTAAGCATACATTATTTCAAAATAAATTAAACCTCTAAAAAAATATCAAAGGAATTTCAAATTTTCAAAATATTAGAATTTGAAATATAGATTTTAACCATTTTTTTCTAACGCAAATGATTAAAAAAAAATAAGCCCGTCATTTTATTTTTCAGCTCTAATGTGTTAATTTCAAATCATGTCCTGAGCTTTTTTTTGTTTTATTAAAAAGGTAAAAAGACGAATTTTTAAACCATAGCTCTTGGATGGCCTGAACTTTTAAATCACGACTGTTTGTTTTATTTCATTTAATTTGTTTTTTTTATTTAAAATGTGTAAGTACGGATTATAAAATTGCGTCCTTCCTAAATTTCGATTTTTTATTTAATATAATAAAGATAATTAAATTACTCTTGTACTTCATATTGTACATAAAATTTCAGCTAGTATGCATATATAAAAATTTGAGCTAATTAAAGCTCAAACTCAGAATCAGAATCAACCTGTCGAATCTTTTGGCAATGGTAGTGGTTTTGAATCGGGACAGGTGGCGGTTGGCGGTTGGAGATGGTGTGGTGTACTTGTAGATGATGATTAGGGTTTAGAATATTGCTAACATTTTTGTACAGTCATTATATATGAGAATTTAGTGAGCTGGGGCTTGACCATGTAGAAAGAGAGAGAGAGAGAGAGAGAGACACCACACCTTGACACCACACCTATGTGATCTTACTGATACAGTCGATTATACAGAATTCTGAATAACAAATGCAAAGTTTACTAATTTTAGTCTTCAACACTCGCTTCATACCAGGGCGTCACAGAAAACCTAAAAGTCACATATCGACCCGCCACACCATACTACATTTTCCCAACAAGATCGCTGTTATTTAATTCGTAGAAAATAGTAAAGAACCAGACAAAAATCTGAGAGACGAGGAGAATTGGTCGGCGAATTATACATGTTAAATTATACAGTGCTTTATCTAATTTGTTTTTACCAAAGAAATTATTTACTTGCAACCAAATTAAACAACCAAATTAAATTATACAGTGCACATTATCAACAAACTCGGTTCCCAACTCACAGCAACCAAATTAAACATACTACAACAATATTCTAATCGATATCAAACTAGAATGTCTTCAAGCCAAACCATGCAAGCACAGTAGCACACACACACTAAACATCAATTGACCCTACTTATCGGTCTTCCCAGCCGCCTCTTGTGCCTTGCTCGGTATCGCTTGCGCCGTATCCTTTGCTTTCTGGTCTATAGTTGCGCCGTATCCTTTGCTCGGTATCGCTTGCGCCGTATCATCCGGCGCCTTAGTTACCAAGTCCCTCGCCGCTCTTGCAAAGCACGCGAGAGATGAAAGCCCTCCCAGACCAAGTGCCCCTAGGGTTAATTTGCAAATCACAGCACTTGACATTGTCAATAATAAATTGCAGGTAACTACACAAAGTATATGTCATCATACCATAGATTCAAAACATTCCTATTTCCTACCTCAAATCTGTAAAGGAAAGCGCAGTACATTCAATTTAATTTTTTTTTTTATTTGAACTGAATTAGAAAACTATTAACTGGCATGCATGTAAACTATTAACTGGAACTGCATAATCAAATGAAAGTGATCTGGTGCCACTTGGTAGTTGGTTCAAACTTTTTTATTTTTTTTAAAGTAGGAACGGAACAGTTCCGACTAAAATGAGTGTCCAAACACTGACCTGAAGTAAGGAAGCCAGTGACAGCAAGGGCCATCAATAGCGCAGCCGGAACCAGAACCGGGCTGAAGAGAAGGAAGATCGGAGCAAGGAGGCCCAAGCCGACAACGCTAGCTGCCAGAGCCAAACCAGAGAGGGAGAGCAGGATGCCACCGGTCGGAAAAAGCGTGGCGCCAGCAAGGGCTTGTGTTTTGGTGGGGCCTCTGTCAGGGACGATGCTTTTCACGCTGTCGGTAATTCCGCCGGTCGTCTGACGGTGCTGCCCGCGGCCTGCCATTACTGGGATCTTTTTTTGAGAGGATAAAAGGGTTCGAGGGTAGGGGAAGCTGGAACAGAAACTTAAAAGGACAGAGAGAAGGGGGAGGTAAGGCGACGCGTGGAGAGGAGGGGACGCGTGGGAGGTGTTGTGCTCCAGTTCGCTTGGTGGTTTGTACAGAGGGGTGGTGGGTTTAGTAAGCGGTGGAATTTATGAGATCAGTTTCCTCTTTTACTAGAATTTTTGTTGGAAAGTGATCGGTCAAGTTTGAGTTTGGTTTGAGTTAATTTCGAACGAACCGAACCGAATCGAACTTATCCTCAGTTTGAGTTTGGTTTGAATTAATTTCGAATTAAGTTTGGTTTGAATTAATTTCGAACGAACTCAATTTCAAATCGAACTTTCTACGAACTCAATTTCGAACTTTTACGAACTTTGTTAGACTTACGAGTTAGAGCAAAACTAGGGTGTGATGTGCTCACGCCGTGAGCACACCTTCAAAAAGCGCATTTTCAAAGTTCAAATAGTCGATTCGAACCTTCCAACGTGTTCTTCATATTAAAATGTGCTTGGAGACCAAATTTTACATTTTTTGGAAATTTTTTACTATTTTTTCAGAATTTTTGAAAATCATTTGTTTTTCAAATTTCAAATTATTGTTTAGTTTAATCAAAAATTCTGAAAAAATAGTAAAAAATTTCCAAAAAATGTAAAATTTGGTCTCCAAGCACATTTTAATATGAAGAACACGTTGGAAGGTTCGAATCGACTATTTGAACTTTGAAAATGCGCTTTTTGGAGGTGTGCTCACGGCGTGAGCACATCACACCCTAGTTTTGCTCTACGAGTTATGACTTATGGCTGGGCCATAGTTCAAAATTACAGCACTTCAATAAAAACTCGTGCATTCTTAATTCTAATTACACAGTACACCAAAGTTTATATCAAAGTTCATTACAAATACCAAAATTTATATCAAACACCAAAATTTAGTACAATTAATTAAAGTTCAGCAATCACAGAATCTAAAGTTTTCCAACTAGCCAACATGAGCAATATCACCAAAGTTTTCAAATATCCAAAGTATTCAAACTACAATTTAAATATCAATAGAAGTACAAAACAATCACCAAAGTCTTAGAATTATTACAAATCCAAATATTATCCTAAAGAAAACATTAAAGTTCATTATCAACAGAACTTAACGGTTCACGTTTGAGTTAATTTCGAACTAAGTTTGGTTTGCGAACCTATTTCGAACGAACTAGGTGCAGTTTGAGTTTGATTTGAATTAATTTCGAACTAAGTTTGGTTGGAATTAATTTCGAACGAACTCAATTTCAAATTGAACTTTTTACGAACTTTTTCGAATCAAACTCGAATCGGATTACGAACTACGAATTTTTTGTGCAGCACTAACTTGGCTCCATCCCCAAGTAAATCACATGCAAAGGATTCATTCATAAATATTATTCTCTCAACATCATTTTTTTTTCTAAGTAAATATTAACAACAAGAAAAAATAATGAAAATGTTTCCTGCCATTGAAATGTTATCAGCTTTGTTGGCACTAATTCTTTTCAACCTAGCACACCTTTTTAGTAACTCGCATCTCTTTTCCTCTCCATTTCTTACAAGTACAATCAGTTAGTTAGCAAAAAATTGGGATCAAGAACAAACTTTTTAGAAATTAATATTACAATTCAACAATCAAGTTATGTAGTAAATTACAAAAAAAAAACACTATACAAGTTGGTGTGCAACACTATCATCATTGCATCTTAAAAGAACAGTAGTTATGTACCAAATAATTGTACCAGCTCTTAAAAGAATGATTTGGCACACTAGAAACTATCTTCTTACAGGTGGGTCCCCCATAGAAAGAAGTCGGTCTTCATCTATAGAGAGTCTTTTAAGGGCTGCTGAGACAGAAGTGTACCGGTTCACCAATTGCTTGTATGTACCAAGTAGTTGGTTCACATCTTCACGGGTTAATTCCCCTGGATTTGCATCCATAAATGGAAACCTAAATTCTGAAATTAACAGAAAAAAACATCTACTCTCAATATTTAAAAAATAAAAAAAAAGGTTTATTGCAATGCTAACACTTGCTACTTGTCTTAATTATTTGCAAAGAGAGAAATAACTGCCTCTCTTGTTCAACTCTTTAAACCTCGATTTCTTATTTAATTTAAAATAGCAAATACATAGATAGTAAGTGTTTTGCATATTAGTTCAAAAAAGAAAAACATATTTCAAGGACAAAGGAGATCCCAACACCTTTTAATAGGATGTATCTCACCAAATTAAATGTGATATCAGAAGCATTCACTGCCGTTTTGCAAATATGGCAAAACACAGGGTCTCGTTTGCAAACCAAAAGAAACTAACTTATTATAAATGTACCTTCTTTAATGATCTCCTTCCCCTTCCTTTTTGAACCAGCAGCACCGTCCCTATCTGCCGAGTGGGGCCCACCGTCAGTTGTCGACTGTTCAATGGCCAATTTTGCATCTCTCATATGTTTTTCAAACTCAGCTTCTTCCATTGAAAGAGAGTGCATATTTATATTTAAAATGAATGTTTTTGCTGATATGAGATTCGTCAGGTAATATTCTATCTCCGATACGAGCTTGGTTTCTCTTCTGAATAATTGAACATATTTCAAATTTGAATGCAGCTGTGGTGGATTTGCCTATAAATATTTAGACATGTTATATAGTTATCAGTGATGTTATTACTAACTTAAAAGATTTCTGCAAAACAAAAAACAACTTTCTGGAAGGAATATAAAAAAACTCTAATTTTCAAATTTTCACCATTCGCAAGAAAATACCTAGCTTGTAGAGCATGACAATTAACTTTATAATTTTTTACATGGTCATAATCACAATTACTACTTCTAGTGAAGGAATTAGGGTAATGAAATGATGAGATTGACCTTTCCATGACATGTAGTATTTATGCTCTTCTACCATTACTTTATTCATAAAGCGGCACTTAAAATACTCTATCTATTGGTGATAATAGTATAATACAGGGGTAGGGTTAAAATGCCCCATTGTTTTTGTGCCCCAATCATGCCTCACATCCTTATCTCCGTTTTCAAAGTCCAAACAATCTATCTGAATTGCTCAACATGATCTCTATATTAAAATATTCTTGGAGACCAAATTTTATTTTTTTTGGAACTTTTTTTACTATTTTTTTAGATAGGTACAAAATCACTGGTTTTTTTTGGTTCGGTTATTATTCGGTTGACAAGTTTAATTCGGTTGGTTCGGTTAGATTTTTGAAAACCGGATATAAGTTTGGTTTGACTATTTAATTCAGTTTTAACTGAACCTACCTTTTAAACACCCTAGGAGGTACAGTTACCGGACATGAGTAAACAGGAATGTATATAAAAAGAAATGAAAAAAATTGATAGTTACCAAGAGGAACATGAGCTTGCCTTGATAGTTAAATAAATTAGAACTGGTAAAAATTCATCTGCGCCAGCTGGAGAATGGTGCAGGGATTCTGATGCATTAAGTAGTAAATTGTTTATGACTTGACAACAGTTCATGATGCACATCAACTTCTCTCTTGGAGCCTTGTAAGCATTAATCTTTTGCAACTCTTTCACCGCTAACTGGTTTCAAAATTTTGAAGTAGCATCAGATAACAAAATAATTTTATGCACCCCCCCCTGTGAAGCATACGAATATCATGCATAACCCTACAAATGAATTAGAAATAACTCATGATCTCATTTAAAATACCCAAATTAATCTGCTTTTTATCCCATTGGAAGAAATTGTTTTTTTGCCATTTTCTGGATGCCAATGGAAAAATTGAAGGGTACAGATGCAATCATATCTGTAGCGGCATATTTGGCATTCCTATGCTTTTCAGAGGAATGCATGTTTTCAACATTTTGCAGGGGTATATAAGATAATAAAATAATTTTATGCGGCCCCGGCAAAGCATAAAAGCATCATGCATAATTCTACAAATAAATTAGAAATAACACATCATCTCGTCTGGAAACTGCCAAAACACCACATATGCCCCTCTCAGATTTCTTGATATACCCAAATTAATCTGCCTTTTATCCCATTCAAAGAAATTGTATTTTTCCATTTTCAGAGGTATGCAAGATACTACGACAATAGCAGGGGTATACAAGATACTACGACAATAGCAGGATAACAGCAATTAAGACATAAACACAGAGTGTAAGTATCAGCCTTGAAAACATGTATTAAACTAAGTAACAAGGAAATATACCAGCCATGAGGCCTCATTATGCAAAAGTCTAGGCACATCCAAATGATTGGGTTTGATAAAGCATTGTAACAATCGAATTTTCTCCGAAATATCTGAGTCTATTTTAGAATCTTCCGGTGATGAGGCAAATGTGCGATTGAATAATTTTGTCATGATAAATTTTTCAAGGCCCTACATGCACAAAAGAAATTCATCACATTTTTAAACATAAATATGTAAATCAGAAAGTAAAGAAAAAAATTTAATTCATGATGAAAACTACTGGTACAATATAAATTGTTTGGCATGCAGTTCCTTCACATCCTAACTTTGCAGTGTAGTCCTTATACATTCAATTTTTGCACAGTGAACTCTGTCACTCAGTAGAACTTAAAACAGCAAAACTATGAAACATAATACAATTTGATGATATATATCAATTTCTTTATAATGGATCCAGAGTAGATAGATGTCTCATCAACAGATAGAATTAAGGGATCTTCCCTTAACTATTTAGAGATTTCCATTAGCGAAATTGAGTATATAGACACAATTATTAGATAAGCAACAGAATTACCTCGATTGCATTATCTATTTCTTCATAAGATGCATTAAGCCACAAAGGATGATCTTTGATTGTACCCTCCATGGACAATAGAAATTCTTGTACTCTTTTACTATCTTCTTCCGCATCAGTTGTGTCTAATGAAAATGATACAATGAAACTGCATATGGAAACTTATTAAATTAGAATTGCATCTGCAATCAATTAGTAAAAAGCATCTACTTTTCAGTTTGAATTTCTGAAATGAATGAGTTTCTTCATACTTGAATTTTACAGTGTACAAGTGTAGTAAGGTATGGTTTTTCAATTAACAATTAAAAAATCGGAAGGATGGAAATAAAAAGAAATTTATTTTGAAGGGCTAAATTGAAAAATGTCGAAATCTTAGGCTGGGAAAGATACAGACACCTCTTGATGGAGCGAATGAGGTCAGCGGCGGCTGGTCGGCGCATGCGATCGAGAAACCCGTAGTAATCCGGCGCAGATGAACTGGAGCAGTCCATTTGACCACTCAAGAGTTTGCTATTCTTTCCCTTTCTTCGTACTGTCGAAGCTCATAGTATAAAGAGGAGATGATTCCTTGCCTTGTTAGTTGTTTCTCTTCGCTTCTTTTGATAATTTTGTAACTAGTATTGATTGTACCTTGAATTTCAATAATTCAAAAAACCTAAAGTAACTCAAAATTTTGAGTTTAGATCCGGACTGTCAGATCTGTTTCGGCACGAATTTGAAGGACCCGTGCACTCTACCTCGGGCCAATCGATTATGATCGGACGGTCTGTATACAACCTCAAAATTTGTGTTACTTGATTTGATCCTGACTCGAATTTCAATCGGAGACTGAGAGCGATCTGACTAGTCAATCAATTGGATCCGGATCATGCTGATTAATCTTTTAATATTCGTCCGATCAGAAATCAACGGTCTAGATTGGAATTCAATGTTTGAGTTACGGGATCTCTATTCAGTCAGTCAAACCATGGATTGGATGCACGGTGGAGTTCAGTTGTCTCCAGTCATTGAAGAAACAGGAGACGTCCTTTTTATGAGAACAATTCCGATTTTTTGAAGGCAAAATATCATACGGTAACAATAAATTTTCACTGATGTTTGATTTTGACAATTACAAGTTATGCAATCAAATAATCAATTTACATTACTTTTTTAAATCGAATTAAATAACAAAAAAATTAGAATAATAAGATAAAATCGTATAATTTGTTAGATGCAGAGTTTTCCGTGAACGAGCGAATTGTAGCATTTCAAAATTTAATTTAATTTTATAGATATTAAGGGAGTGTTCATTTGTCACGTGATTACACAGATTGAGATTTAATGATGATGGGAACGCATTACTGAATTTACAGGAACCCATGGGTATGGGTCTGTACGGAAATGAATATGAGAATTGTTAAAATAAATATTCAGTTATATCATGAAATTAGTTGTGAGAAATCTTGATTTATTTTAAATATATATATAAATTCTCATCTGTATAGAATAAGAATAAATTTTTTAAAAATGATTAGACAAATAATGTGTTGTAATATGTTAGGTTTGAAAACTTGCACACGTAGGTTTAAATACATGCACGTGTCAACTAGCGTTCGATGTAAATGCACTAGCAATATTCTAGAAGATGGTTCCGTCAAAGATAGATACAGTTGGAAGATTTGATCGGAGATTGAATTTGGGGCAGCTATCAGGTTCCAATTTATAAATATTGTTGATAATATGTTACTTCATTTTTTTTTTAAGTTAGAATAAATTTGGGGGAAAACAAGGATAGTTATCAGAGATAAATTAGTATTGGATTAAGAAGCCGAAGTTATTAAAGGTTATGTGAAATTATCTCTTACTTTTATGTGTTTACTAAGAATGGGTTTTGTACCAACCACAGACTTTAAAACAAAGACAGAAAAATATAGCAAGTTGTAGAGATATTGTACTTGTATAGTTGTATTTTGTGAATGTCTTAATATAAACATGGACTATACAATTAATTTTTTGGATTTGGTTTGCATGTGATTTAGAGTTTGAAAATAAAGTTAAGAAACTATTTTGAAGTCAATTAAACAACTAACTTTACTCCATTTTCAAATAATAAATTTCAATTTTTCATAGCTATTTATTCTTTCTTTGTTATCTTTCAATTAATCTTTCTTTGTTATCTTAATTTTATCTGTTCTTTCTTTGTTTTTTTTCTTTGTTATCTTTTAATTATAAGCCATTTTTTTTACTTGTTCAGTAAAAAGAATGGAGTTCTCTAAAGGCATGTCATTAGCTAGATGAAGAAAAAGACTTAAATAGCGAAAGCAACGTTTAACATCAAAATTAAATTGGTTTTAAATAGAAAAGCTACTACCGACTACCGTGACCCTCATTAATTGTAGGTAGTGGATTTTAATTATGCAAATTAAATTCAGAAACCGAAAGTTATATCTTTAATTAGGTATTGTTAGGAGTGGAGAAGATATAATTTCCTCATAGAGATTTTATTTCGTGTTGTTTGCTACTTTTTCTCAATTTTGTAGTTCGACATTAATTTCCGATAATGAAATTTGGTAGTTGTGTGCTTATTTAAAAAAAAATAAAACAAATGACCCTAAAAATTACATCATCACAAAAAGTAGATCAATTATTTAAAGGCCTAGCTCTAACCGAAGCAGACACAAACAATCCACAAACTTCTCAATATACTCTCATACATTCTCTCTCTCTCAATATGAGTTTTGTGCTTAAGAGTACGTGTGATATGTGTGGTGACATGCATATTTCTACAAGCTTCACTGGTACGTACATGGATCTCATGTTGTGTGCCACTGTCTGCTAACCTCATGATCAGCTCGAATCTAGAACCGATGAAGTTAGCATACGGCGGCACACAAGATGAAATACATGTTCCAGCAAAGCTTGTAGAAATATGTGTGTCATCACCGCGGCTAGAATTTAGAACTGATGAGGTTAGCAGATGGCGGTACACAACATGTTTAATACCCACGATTATTATTTTTGGCCACCAAGCATTGGATTAATGGTAATTTCTATTCTCTACTCAGAAGCTATTGTTTAATTATTTTTGTGCTTCTGAGTAGAGAATAAAAATTTCACACTGATTAATTACCATTGATCCAATGCTTCGGTGGCCAGAAATATGGGAATCTCGAGTGGATTAATCCAATACTAAACAAATTTCAACTCTTCTCTTTTGAACTGAGAATCTCGAGTATGTGCTGAGATCTCAGTTGGGCCTTAGACCTTTTCTGTTACAGTTTGGATTTGGGTTTGGATTTTTTTTTTTTTTTCTATGAGCAAGAGATCATATGGGAACAATAATTTTACACTGATTAATTTGCATGGTAAGGTGTTTTAATGCTAACAATTGCAAGATATACAATCAATTAACATTACTTCTTTTTAATCAAATTAAATAAAACTAGATAATTAAGATTGAGATGCTGAAAAAGTTATATGTAATATAATTTCATTTTCAATTAGAGCTGAAAACATTAATACACACGCACACATTATAAAATTTAATATATAAATTATGAACTTTTTAATATATAGGAAGGTTTAGCTGCCTTTTCTTATTATCATCCACCCCAATCCAGCCTTCATTAAGTAATAATAATTTTATAGTTAAGATAACAAAGTAAAATTCTAAAATATGTTTATATGTAATCAGGGGAACTATGGGGGATCAAACACATAATAAGGATCACTTATATAAAATTTTCATGCTAAGAACGGAGTCAATTTACAGTACCGATGACATTTTACTCTAATTTATACAGAAAATCTAAATAAATTTCAAAAATTTCAAAAAAATGGAGGTCAACCCCATTCATACAAGTTACATTCGCCTATGTAATGTTCTCCGTGAACGAGGAAATTGGGGCATGTCAAATTTAATTTAATTTTTATAAACATTAAAAGGTTTGTAAAGTCCTAGTTATGCTCATAAATTTCTCTGTGTCACATTTCTTACACTCTTGAGAAAGAGATGATAATACTATATGATTTATATTTTTATTTGAGATTTAGATTAGCTCTAGTCCACAATCAAACGCCATGTGTAATCAAACGCCATGTGTAATCTACGTAGATTTACTGAGCCAGGAAGGCGCACAAAGAAACTCCGACACTCCGTTACATCAGCTTGTCTCCACGTGGACACGCAATCAAATAAAATAGAAAAAAGAAAAAGAATAGAAGGTTCCCATAAAGTAACTCAAATATTAGGCTTAGATATCAACCGTCAGATCAGAATCCGGGCCTCTTCAATACGTGCTTGAGAAGAATGGACGGTACGGATGCAAACCCAAAATTTTGGTTACTTTAGGGATCCAAATTCCGATTGAGAAAGGTTTCTCCTTCCAGTCTCCACTGTCCACACAACTCAGCCTCTCGAGAGAGAGAGAGCGAACAGCGCAAGTACACTCTCCCACACACAATCTATTTCTTTCCTTGTCAGAGAAGCCGCTGGAGAAGAAGAAGATTGCCATTGAAGAAACCGCAGTTCCAGCAAAGAACGGTGCGTTCTCTTTTCTCTCTCTCTCTCTCTCTCTCTCTATATATATACATATAATCGATCTTTGACTCCGAGTTTAAGTTAAAACGATACTAAATTCGACCTTACGACATTTCGTTTCTCTGTTGTTTAGGCGATTGCAATCCCCCATGGAGTGGCTACGCACCGAATTCACGAGGTAACAATCTATCAATCAATCTCTTTTGATAGCTTTGCAATATCTCTTAAGTGTGGGTTTGAATTTGACAAATTGATAGAAGTAGAACCCTAGTAGAAAGGTAATCGCTGCCTTGTGAGTCCCAATGCTGTAGGCTTTGTGCTGGTTTTGTAGGGTTTATGCTCAGAATTTTTTATTTTTATAAATCCACCAAAAAGAATATAGGAAAATAAATGGAAGGTTTTGGTTTTTTGATTCCATAGAAGGAACCGAATCAATGATTTTGTTCCTTTAGGCATATATAAAGGAACCGAATCAATGATTTGGTTCCTTAGAAAATGTATGCAGTGGTGTACCTTGGCCAATGGTCACAGAAAATCCTTTAGAAATGCCAAAACACTCCACCGAATCCATGATTCGGTCCCTTCAAATGAGTTAAAACACAAAAATACTCAATCTATTTATTGATAATTTTTGTATTAATATCTAAAATAAAACATTACGGTTTATGTTGGGTCAATATTGCATGGGTTTCAGTCGATTTGGGTTACAAGAGCAATGCTGAGGTAATCTTTGTGTATATTTTTCCCTTTTTCTGTAATTTAGCCAAAACTGTTCCTAATTTTTTATTTTTCCTCTTAATTTTCATATTTTGATGTTGGCTGCTTTATGAATTCCTAATTTTGAATTAACCTTTTCCTTATGCTGCTTACAGACAACTTGGGCCGCAATGCTGCTACATTATGGAACCCAATCATTTAAAAAGAAGAATTTCCAGCATCCCTTGCTACACTTCTAAGGATACAAGTTTCCGTTTCAAACTCTCTAGTGTTGTGTGTCCGGTGCACCCGGTCTATGTAAAAAATAAGAAATGGAAAGTATTTGCAGTTAGTGTTGATTTGGAGGAAGAAGAACCAAATCTAACTGATGCACCTGGTACTGATTCAGAAGTTGTTTCCATGGATGCTTCTGGTAGCGTCATCTCACGAAGGCTCACTTCAGATGAGGTACTATGTGTGTTCTTTTTAAAAAAAATAAATCAAGTGAGCATATTTGAATGAGTAGGGTTCAAATGCCTCATGTCTTTCATGTCTCAATCGTGCCTCACATCCTTATCTCCATTTTCAAAGTCCAAATTGTTCCGAACCGCTCAACATGATCTCCATATTAAAATGAGCTTGGAGACCAAATTTTATATTTTTTGAAATTTTTTTACTATGGTTTTAGGTAGGTACAAAAACACTGAATATTGCTGAGCGATTCGGATCAACTGTTTGGACTTTGAAAACGGAGATAAGGATGTGAATTACAATTGAGGCCTGAAAGACATGAGACATGAACCCTGCTCTATTTGAATAGTTATTTCTGCCTTGCATTTGTTAGTAATTGTATAATAAGAAACCTGCTCCCCCAATTTCCAATGAAGACTCAATTAGTATATTGTCCCCTAAAGCCTCAATTTGATTTATGTGTGCCTTAAGCAGTAAATTATTATGCAATTGTGCCTAAATTCACACAATTCACACTCAACCGTACACCTTAAGTGTGCAGTTAAACCTCAATTTGATTATTTGTGCCTCATGTAGTCAATTGGTTATGCATTTACACCTCGATTTCACACAATTCACAATTAACTGTGCAATCAAATAATACTATAAGAGACAAAAAGCAGCTTGTTGTATGACTAGTTCTATTTTATATCATCTGCTCATATCTCGTATGGAATTGACAATAAATTGAACTGTAATTTAATTGGAAGGGTCCTCTTTTGCGTTTTACTGCGAGCTGTAACACATGAATTATTAAACCAAATTTTTTCTTACTTGTTTGAAATTTTTTTTTTTCCAATTAATTATATGCAGATGAAGGCTCTTTTGGCTGACTCAGCAAGACTCAAGCTTACAAAGAAACTTAGTGAAGCTAATCAGTATAACCGATTCCTCAAAAGACTGGTTCCTTTCCTTTATTTTTTTACCTTTTACTTCATTACATTCTTGTCATAGTTAGAGACAATCATAATTGTGTAGAAGGGGTAATGCCATCACTGCCTATCAAATATTTTTGCTTCTGACATTCATCTCAACCCCTCACAATCAGTTTAATTTCATTAATTCAGAACTTTGAGAAATGACAAAAGTTTCTTCATAATTTGAATGGAAAACGTTTCATATTGCTAATAGGATTTTTTTTTTTTTGCTTTTATCATTTCGAAGAAATGAAAAATTTAGGTTGCAATTAATTACATATCAGTTTGAAATTCTCCACTGAACATGCTAAAGAGTTTCAATTGGTAATTAAAAGAAGCCCCATTCCTAAAAGAATGTGCTGGTTTGGGGGGGGGAGTTGGGCTGGTGTGGTTTTCAATAAAACAAAACCTGACACCAATGTTGGCAGGGACAGGGGTGCGGATTGCCTTTGTTCATCAATTTTGAAAAACTAAAATTTAAGTTCAGTTATATTTTGTTGTAATCCGAATTCAAAGTCTGTAATGATGGGAGTTTGTGGTTTATACATTTCCTGTTCTGTAAACATTTAATTTGTTTGAATAAAGTCATTTAATTTGTTTGAATAAAGTCACTAGTCATCTTTTCTGTCTATAAATTAACGCTGTTCATGTCAGCAATAAGTTCATTTCACATTAGCAAAAAAACATCCATGTCGGCATAAAATATGTCCGTATGCTGCAAAAAAGGTGGTCAACTCAAAAAAAAATTGTTCATGTAATCAAAAGATGTGCACATTGTCAAAAACTTTTGAATGGCATGACCTAATTGGTTCAAATTAATGTTCAGTGTGTTGAGGGGGCACAAATCAAAGCACGGTCACTGATTTGTGATTTCGAGCAAAGTTAGGGACTTTAGAAAAAATAGCCCCTTCTTATTCAATAAGTTGTTCTTTAATAAGGTGTTTATTGCTAAATTGTTTGTTGTAAATTGTTGTAAATTGTAGTTACAAACAAAAGATGACGCCTTAGTGGATTTCAAAAGCGAATTAGCTGTCTTGGAACTTGAACTCCAGGTTAACTTATTTTTTATTTTACTTTTGCCCTTTTATTTTTTGGTTATTCGCTAGTTAACCTAAATAAATATTCGGTTTGTTTCTCTTGATAGACATTGGTTGGCTTAGCAGAAGAGGTGGTTAATTCAGGCATTCTGCCAAATTCTAGAAAGATTAATGGAAATTATATCCATTCACATCTCCTCTCTAGATTACAAGGTTTTTTTTTTCTAATTAACCGGGTAAATATGTTGTATTGCATCTTCTCTGGTGAATGATAACCGTAAAAAACTCCTTTTCTCTGTATAGCTGTGCATGAGAAAATAAAGGAACAGATTGAGGATGTTGATTCATTCAAGTTCCAAGATGTCACTGTGACATGGGTCGGCATGGCTGAGGTAAATCATCCCAACAACTTAAAATTTAATAAAAAGGAATTAGGGCACATTTTTAAGGATCAATTTCAGGTTTGTTTAGTAATCAATATAAATATTCTCCTCAAAACAAGAAACATCTTGTATCCTGTTTTGACGCAATAAATATCATAATAAAGAGTGAGGCTATGGTACTATGCATAGCGCATATTGGTCCGTACTATGGATCAATATCTTCATTTTCAATGTCCAAACAGTCGATCTGAACCATTTAACTTGATCTCCAAATGAAAATGTACTTGTAGGTCCAATTTTACATTTTCTTAGATTTTTTTTACTATTTTTTAGATAGGTAGAAAATCACTTAATCTAATGAATCTAGACCATTTAAAAGTAGTGATTTTCTACCTAATTAAAAAAATAGTAAAAAAAGTTCTACAAAATATAAAATTTAGTATGCAAGTACATTTACATATGGAGATCATGTTGATCGGTTCAATTGACTATTTGGACTTAGAAACAAAGATATATATCCATAGTACGGACCAATTTGCGCTATGCATAGTACCAAAGCCTCACTCCATAAATATCACCTATGGCACTCCTGTCCTCGCATAATCTTCTCAAAAGTTGCCAAATATACCCTCTCTATGGTTCTTAAGACAGCAGCTAACGGGTAATCTCCACTCGTCCAAATTAAACAATGAAGGTGTACAGATCAATAATTTTAAATGCTTTGCTGGTGCATACTAGTTGCCATTTTGCAAGGATATATATGTCTTTTCCCAAATTTAACTTAAAATCGATTATTTTACAGAGTGTCCAAGTAATGGGCTCTTTTGATGGTTGGAGTCTCGGTGAAGAGTTGTCTCCGGAATATTCCGGAGCCTATGCCAAGTTCTCTACCACACTAAAACTTAGACCCGGAAGGTATCTCAGATCCTCACCAATTTTTATTCTTGATTGGAATCAAATTTTCAACTTTGATAATAATACACGAGTCGATCCCCTCATCTCCATTTTCAAAATTCAAACAGTCGATCCGTACCGCTCAACATGATCTCCATATTAAAAGTATTTGGTATGATCTCCATATTAAAAAGTATTTGGAGACAATAATAGACGAGTCGATCCCCTCATCTCCATTTTCAAAATTCAAACAGTCGATCCGCACCGCTCAACATGATCTCCATATTAAAATGTGTTCATTTTTTTGGAAATTTTTTACTATTTTTTTAGATAGATACAAATATCACTGTTTTTCAAAATATTTTGGACCATCGTGATTTTGTACCTATCTAAAGATATAGTAAAAATTTCCAAAAAATATAAATTTTACTCTCCAAGCACATATTAATAATACGGAGATTATATTGAGCGGTTTGGATCGAATGTTTGGCCTTTAAAAACGGAGATAAAGATGTGAGGCATGATTGTGGCACGAAAATAATGGGGCATTTTAACCCATTCGATAATAATGCATGGTTTTTTTTATTTCTTTTTAACCCCCTTTTCTGTTGAAATGAAGGTATGAGATAAAGTTCTTGGTGGATGGTGAGTGGCACCTCTCCCCCGAATTTCCAACCACTGGAGAAGGTTTAACGCAGAATAATGTCCTGGTTGTAGAATAGTTAGGTGTATTTTCTTTCGTATTTTCCAGTGAATAAAGTTTTAGGGAAATACTTCTCGAATAACCCCGTATTTGGAGAATTGTTTTTGTGAATAGCAGGGTTTCAGAGTTAGAATGTAAAAGCTTAAATTGGACTAGCAATGTACCAATGTAGCAGTGATAAACAATTAATTTCGTTTTATTCTAGTAAAAACTTTTGACCGAGAACAGAGGTTTTACCAATTTAACTTTTGTTACCAGTATTATATCAGATGCAGTTCTGAATCAAAGCATAGAGGTGCACCAGTTTTGAAAGCATATACAAACCCATGTCTCTCTTCTTGATTGCATGCTATTATTATTTTATTGGATCACAGCTAGGGGCGAAATCAGAATATTATTATAGTCGGAGGCTAAATAAATATGTGCCATATAATATAATTTTATTTTATGAGTGGAGCTAATAGTAATATATTTTGCAAAAATTAAAACTTCTAAAGAATAAAAATGAATTTTTTTAATTTATAGGGTCTTAGCCGAGTCGGGATCCTTTGAAGTAATTTGAGTTTAGATTTGGAACGCCTGAATCCGGACAAATCCGGTCCGACATGGAATGTGCTTTTAATATTAGTGCCAAAACAGATGTGACGGTCAGGATCTAAACAAAGAATTTGAGTTGCTTTAGGTGATATGAATCGGGCTTAGCCCCTCTTTCCCTCTACCTATCTTCGCCTCTGATCACACCATATATATGACAACTTAATGTGAATCAGGAGAGGTTCAGCGGGTTGGAAGTTCGTGATTGAAGAATAATATAGAAATTATTTAGGAATAATTCAGAATTTTACGTTGAGAGCACAAAAAAAAAAAAAAAAAAAAATCCACGAGAGAAAAAATATTCTGAAGAATATAGCAAATAATCGTAAAATTCGTGAATTATTCACGAATAATTTGAAATTTTTTAGAAAACCGAATAATATATGAATTGATTCGTCAAACCGGTTGAATCTGAATTTGTGAATTTTGTTACTATGGATAACATAACATATGGTTAGGGTAGTACCCTTGCCAGTAACCAGTATCTGATTGCATCAGGTTAAGTCAAAATCAAGCTAATTTTTTTTCCGGACCTATTTGAAATTCTAGGAAGCTCAATTTAAAAGTCGTGCTATTTTAAATTAAATGATTTAGATCTAACTTGATGGTATCAAACTCTTTAACTATGTGTTCTGTCTAGCAAACTATATATATTATTTTCCATAGAACGATTTGATTTTATATATAATTATTGTAGTGATATTATCATACAAACAACGTTCTATATTGTTATTTTTAATATCAGTTAAAAAAACTTGCTCTACTAGACATTTTTATTTATACCATATTCCCAAAAGAAATAAACCAAAAAACCAAAAAACCATGATTTTGGGAGAATTCTAAAAACACCCACACCACCAAGCCAATATGCGGCTCCAAAAAAAAGAGGGCCGCCAAATGCTATAGTGGACACAAATAAACCTCAAATTTGTTTGACTTTATAATAATTGTTTAATAATTTTTAGAAATAGAAAGAACACAATAATTTCTATATTTACTAGAAGTGACTTTTGAACCGGGATCAATAATTCAGATACAAAATATTTTTTTTTTCAGTAACACACCAAGAAATAGTTTAATTTTTTTTACAACCGGAAAAAATCTTACATGAAAAATGTTTCGGAGTCCTTCTAGTACATCTAAATTATAAGATATTTTATCTATTTTATTTAATTTTCTTTCTAACATATTTAAATTATTAATTATTCTTTCTATTTATGAAAAGTATTAAACAATTGTTATTTTCATTCAAATCAAATTCTGAGGTTTAGTTTGTGTTGTCGGGGTCCGCTATAGCATTTGACGGCCCTTCGTTTTTAGGGCCGCATATTGGCTTGGCGGCCGGGGTGCTTTTGAAATTCTCCCAAAAATATGATTTTTGGTTATTTTTTTTTGGGAATATGGTATAAATAAAAATTTTGGAAGTTTTTTTTAGCCAAAATATCTTATTTATTTCATTTATATTTTTTTTTGATGTATAACATATTGTTACTTCAAATTATACGGATTTTTCTTCAAAGAAATTTGCATAATATATGATAACACAAGTTGGATTTTTTTTCAATTTCTGATTGATTAATTATGAATTGAAAATATTAAACCTTATTATTATTAGACAACCCAAATTTACAGCTTTTTAATAAATTATGCGGCATTTTCGTAAGCAATGTGAATTCATGTTTATGTTTCGTTACTTAACTTCTCTACGAATTTGTTTGCATCTAAGAAATAATGTGAGAAAATAGTATCAAAATAGTGCTATTTTCTGCTATTTAAAATAGTACAAATGTTTATTTCAATTATTTTATTCGAAGCTACAAAATATGAAGTTAACGAAATAATACCAATTCAACAAAATTTTTAGATTGAAAAATATAATTAAATTATGTTCAAATAAAAATGGACTTATTATTGCAGAGTTTGTGCTATTTTCCGGACATCCAAACATTACACAAAGCACGCCAAAAAAAAATTCTGAGCAGTTTTAATTTCATGCAGCGCACAAATCATATGCAGTGTATTTTAATTCAATAGACCATGCGCTGCATGAAGTGAAAATTGCTCTTTTTAAAGCTCTACCCAAAGGGATCTACCTTTGTAAATAAGGCGGTTAGGCCCAGGCCCAATAAAGAAAATCCGGATTCCTCGGATGCGATCCAACGGACCTCATCTGGTCTTGACTTGATCTACGGTCATAATTTGTTCTTGCATCCTATAAGAGAAACTCCTCATCGCTAGGGTTTTTCTCTCTTGCTCGATTTCTCTTGTCGCCGCCGCGCAATCTCTAAACAGAGAGAAATCCGAGGCTTCGCCTAACGCTCTTCGAGAAATCAACATGGTGGGTTTTGTTTTAGATTAGAGAATTTTGAATCTGAACCCCAATCTCTCGTTTGGTTTGATTATTCCTGGATCTCTTCAATTGTGCTCCCATGTTAAACCTGGATTCGATTTTCATTGATTTTGTGGTGAGACATTTATTTGGAGAATTTGAATTATGATGTTAATATTTCGTTTTAATTTGTGAAAAGGTTCTCCAAAACGATATTGATCTGCTAAACCCACCAGCTGAGTTGGAGAAGAAGAAGCACAAGAAGAAGAGACTTGTGCAATCTCCCAATTCCTTTTTCATGGTATGATTTCTCTGATGTTTCCTTTGTAAGAAATTACCATAAAATTGGTGAAATTATCTACAATTGTAATTAGATTCATTGGAATTTTCCTGGCAAATTGATACTCTTATAGATTGCAAATTTGTTTGCATCTCCGAGTTGGAAAATTGTACAGTTTTCATGTCTGGTATTTCAAATATTTGTTTAAACATCTTATATGTTTTCAATTTTCCGCATGAATGAATATTGTATAGATGCTATCTAAGCATAGTTATGTAAAAAGTATATTTAAGTATACTCTTGTTATTAGGAGATGCCACCCCCTTTATAATTTAGGGTCTACAGTGAAGTAAAAAAAATGTGATTGATTTTGGCAAATTACTTGCAACTTGCCTTAATATTGTCAAGTCATGCCTGTACAGTTAAGGATTTACCTCAGTTCTCTCTGGTATTGTATTTCTAATTTGTATAATTTTTTCTTTATGTTTTGTTTGTGTAGGATGTTAAATGCCAGGGATGCTTCAACATGTAAGTTACTTTCATATATATTTCACCAAACATTGTCCTTTAATTTCATATATGTTCAGAAAACATTCATAGGTAACGCGGTTTATGCAATAGTTTTGCATTTGTATTTATCCTCGACCTTATTTCCTAAATTTAAACTTCTAAACCAATTCTGTTGTCTTGTCTGTCAAATCAAAACACGTCAAATGAGAAATTAACACTAATGAGGGAGGGACCAAAAAGTACTTTTGCTTGATGTCAAAATGGACCATTATTCAGTGCCAACTTGGATTCACGGGGCAGTATTAATATAAAAATGCTTGCTTTAAGATTTGTGCTGAACGGTTTAGATTTTGTATCTTAGGGGATGGGAATTTGGTACCAGGATTATGAATGATAGTTTTCAATTTCATACTAAGGCACTTGTTGTTTTAAAAAATTGTTCATATAGTTCTATATTTTGCAACTGTGTTCTTATTACGAACTTGTGAAAATTTGTAGCACGACTGTGTTCAGCCACTCTCAGACAGTGGTTGTGTGCGGCAACTGTCAACAGGTGCTGTGCCAGCCGACAGGTGGCAAGGCTCGTCTTACCGAGGGCTGCTCCTTCCGCCGCAAGGGCGATTAAGTCATTTCCTAATGCCCCCCCTTTCTTTTTTTATCCCAGTTTTAGTGTTTGTCTAAGAACTCTTAGAGTGTTGAATTATTGGTGTAGGGTTTTGAAATTTTGGGGCTGGTTAATATGTGAGAATGATGAGATATTTTGTTGCTTTTATGGAGAAAAATTGAATGTTCTTGTTTAAGCTGAATTATTATCTTATTTGTATGTGTGTCTTTGACATTTTGTTTAGCAAGTAGAATATAATTAAAATTTTGGAGAATTTTTTTGTGTGTGATAATTTGTCAATTCACAAGTCCTGTGCACTTCTAAATTGGGCATCTTTCAGATTTGCACAATTTAGATGCTTTTACCAAATGCTTGATTTAATTTCAAAATTGGAATTTTCTCATATTAATATCAATTTCTGAATAGTTCAATGCACTGTTTTAAGATTCCATTCTGTTTTTCTTCGTTCAAATCCTACATATTCTTCTAAAATGGTCCAAATTTTTAGATCAATTGATATCCTACACTCCTAAAAAATAGTAAAAAAATCTAAAAATGTAAAATTTAGTTTGCATGTACATAATTTATATGGTGATCATGTTTGATTGGTTTGGATTGTTACTTGTTAGGGTTTACAAATTGAAAATTTGAATCCATAGGGCGGATGCAGAGTACCCTAGCCTCACTCACAAACACACAAGTTTTTATCCCGAGTTTTTTAAGAATGTGTGAAATAAGATCTCGTTTTCCCAAGTGAAACTTCTTGTCAAATTACAAGTTGTTCATAGAGACCACTTTTTATAAGGCAAACAAATTCCTAGAGGCCCTCTTTTTGTAGCCCAGTTTTTGTGTCAAGTCTTGTTCTTAGAGTGTCGAATTTCTGGGTTTAGGGTTTTGAAGTTTTGGGGCTGGTTAATATGTGGTGACAATGATGAGATATTTTGCTGCTTTCATGGAGAAAAATTGATTACTCTTGTTTAAGCTGAATTATTATCTTATTTTTATGTGTGATTGTCTTGACATTTTGCTTAGCAAGTAGAACTTAATTAAAATTTTAGAGAATTTTTTCTGTATAGCTGGAATGCACTGTTGTAAGATTTAATTTCTTTGTTGTCCGTTCAAATCATACATATTCTAAGCAACACCAAAAAAAGTTATCGTTCGCTTTCTTTGAATTGTGTGAAATAAGATCCAGTTTCTCAAGTAAAACGCCTGGTCAAATTACGAATGTTCTTAGAGACTGCTTTTTAAAAGACAAACAGACAAGAATATTTCTTTTGAAGTTCTATTAGCAGCATTTACAAAAATAGATCCAGTTTAAGCCACATTGAAACCGCTGATCTACTGTGAACAGTAAAAAACAGTAAAATTTTCTAGACCACTGGATCAGCGATTTTTAAAGTGGCTTAATAAATAGTAAAAAAATTCCAAAAAATGTAAAATTTAGTCTCCAAGCACATTTCAATACAGAGAACATGTTCAACGGTTCGGATCGGTTGTTTAGATTTTTAAAATAAAAATATGAGCGTGAAATAAAAATGACCTCTTATTTCACAACTCACCATAGCCCAGCTCTATATATATCTTTCAACCTATGTATGTATGATCAATAATTACAGAAATTCAAATTTATGCCTCAAAATATTATTTAGCATACCCAAAATATTATTTAATGCTCCGGCACTGCTATGTGGAAATACCAGTTTCAGAAGTTGGTAACTTCAGATCGGCTGTGCGCGCAGTATTTTTTATTTCACCAAACCAATCGGATTTATCTGCATTTGATGCTGTCAAACTGGTTTGATTTGAGTTTTTAAGAAACCGATTAGTAGAGTCTAATCCATAATTAACCTGCATCAGTAGAAAGAAATGCATCAGAGAGAATTTGGAAATTCTAACACATAGCAGTCCACAAATAATTACAAAATAAAAAATAAACACACATGCACACACACCATGGATTCTACCATTGAAGAGGAGAACTTGACGAGTGATTTTGCAATTGGCAATACACAAAACCTGAAATAAACATAAACCTCTTAACTTTGTTGTAAACATGACGAATATCAAATAAATGTTACACCGTTTTTTGAAATAGTATAGCTCAAAAAAGGTATATCCTAGAGCGCAAAAAGGTCTTGACCTAAAATCCATGGAAAGCTTTAGAACTGGCAAGCTTTGCACCACAAAATTTGCCAGGGGAGATAAATAGAAATTTTTGCCAAGGTAAATAAATAGGAATATAAAAATGATGAATCATATATTCAGTTATTTTTTGGGATAAAAACTAGTATGTACCAAACTGAGCAATATACACAAAAGAGCTACTTAAAACCCAAGAAAGCAATCGATAGTATAATTTATTGGCATATTTGCAAGGGGCATTTTCATGTGAGGTCCTCCAAAACATCAAATATCATGTATATCTTTGCAAAACTAGAAATATCATATGCACCCTTCCAAAGCACAGACAATATCAAATCGATTCATTATAAACTTACAAATATCATAAACACCCTGCGAACCCCCAAATGACTGTTCTCTGTTACAGATTCTCTGAACAAACAAGAAAAGAAAAGAAAAGAAAAGAAAAGAAAGCTAATCTCTGCACCTTAGGAGTTGAATAGATTTTGAATTTCAATTTTGTAAATAATTGTTGCCTTTTTTTTGAATCAGGAGTAGGATTTTTTTTTGAGGCAGCTTTTTGATTGATTTTCAGGGTGTAACAAGGATTTTTTTTTTTCAATATAAAGAAACAGCCGGTACTGTTTGTACCATTCTTTATAAAAAACAACCCGCACTTCAAAAGGAGTATCAAAGGTGTAAATGTGATAAATTGTTCCTGTTAAAACCAAAAGGGCACAAAAGTATTTCTAGTTTTGTAAGGATACATATGCATGATAGTCTGATTTTTTATCATTGCTGTCTTGACAAAGAGAAATCTCAAAAGAAATTGCATCCCCTGAGATATCTCAAACTGATTTGTGTAAAATCCTGACCATTCAAATCATTTCTGCACGAATCTCAAAGCACAATAATACTGCTGCCCGCATTCCGAATAGGTACCAAAAAAAAAAAAAATTGACCCGGCTTTAGATAAACTGAAAATTTGAGATATCTCAGAGGATAAGGAAAGGGGGTGCTTCACTATTTGTAATATGCTACTTAATTTGGATATAAATGCAAAATTTGAGTCCCAAATTCACATAATAGCAATAAATATTGAAAAAATATATATAAAAAGGAGAAGGAATAAGGTACAGACATTCCTCTTCCACCAGCTAAGGCTTCTTCAGCGGGATCCTTCCACTCATCAACTCTGAATTACAAAATAAAGAAACAAATTGGAACACAAAAGAGAAAACAATACCTCATTTAGTGAACTCAAACAAACAACGACGTACATCCAGCCATAGCGGCGGTCGAAGAGGAGGCGCTTGGACGGCCGAGATGAGTCGCCTTTCATCATCAGATTCAGCAGTGCTCACACTTGAGCAGGGGTGAATTTGTTTGCAACTTGAGATTGGGAACAAAGCACAAGGAAAGAAAGAAAGGGAAGGCGAATTAGGATTTAATGGATTTTAATATTTGAAGAGAAATTTATGGTGACTGAGAATGGGCTGTGGGTTTTTCAGCCCGGCCCAAAATCCGAAAAATCTGGCAATTCTTGACCCGAATGGAACTGTTTGATCCGAGTTAGAATGGCCGTCTGATCAGGATTGGGAAATAAATCTGCTGCGATTCCAATCCCAACTGTTCATATTTTTTGAAATTTGTACACAAAAACTAACTTCTTTTAAGATTCTTGTATTTCAATAAATGAATGGTTGGGATTGGAATCGCAGCAGATTTGCTTCCTCAGGATTGGAGTCAATTCGGTCCAAGCCTATGATGCCGGGACTCTTTAATATTAGTACGGATCTCATCGGACGGTTTCAGATCTATTAACGCACGTTCTGTTAATGCAGAGGATACGAATTCGTTAGAATTTGTATGTCCGTTTAGCTTCCCGAAATAAATTTTACAATATTCTGCACGAATTTTAAAGCGGATCGAAAAAACCTCCGAGCGGACATTGGATTAATGAACTGGTCTGTTCTTAGTTTTTATTTTGGATGTTTCTAATTTTTCTTTTGGGCCGAAAGCCCGTAGGCATGGATGTTTCTAATTTGGAAGCTCAAAGAGGCATAGATAAATAAATAAATAAAAAGACAAAAAAAAAAACATACAACACGTAATTACTGATAAGCAAAAAAAAATATCACAAGAATTACATTAATCCCAAATCAATAATAAAGTAAAATAATTAAACCTCAAATTTATCGAATACAGAAAAAATGTAAAATAGGAAGAGTAACGAATTATTTATTTTAACATCTAACAATTTTATTTGAACGCATATAATAATTTTATATTAACATAATGGACTAGTAGTTCTAAAATTTTATTATTAAAAATAAAAAATAAAGGAATGACGAAGACAACCAAAATTGAAAGCATTTAAACATCTTCAAAAGAAAATTAATAGAAATGCATCCGGAAAAAAAGATAAATTCTAAAATTTGGTTCCAATATCCAAGCATTGACAAACTTAAATACGAAAGTTCAATTAGGTCCATTTTCTTGTCATAATTTATTTAAACACCACCATACACAAAACATCCAACAACCAAATACTCTATAACTGCACATCATACATATGTAGCTTCTCTCACAAAGCACAAATTTATCATTCAGCCCTACGAGGCGATGTTGTGGCCGGTATTCTACGAGGCGATGTTGTGGCCGGTTTTCTGACAGGTGGGGCCTCTAGAAGAAGAGGCGGTCGACCAGCAGCAATGCTGGCATCTGGGAGGAGAGAATGACGTCTGGGCCCGGGTGAGGAGAGTAGAAGCTGAAAGGTCCATCCAAGCACATCCGGGACAAAGACGCGGTACAAGAGAAATGTGTCGTACCAAGTAGGGTATTTCACGTAAGTATCACCGCGACATGCGCCGGCAACCATCATTCGCGCAAATTCCCCGACATGTCCATTTGTCAAAGGTACCTGCACAAAGATGTTACAAGTGCACATAATATGATCTATAATTAAATTTTATCCAAGGTTGATTTAGCCTAGCTAGGAGGGTTCTATTACCATATACAACCAACCTCAGAAAGATGAAACAAAGTTGAAGTGCCTTTTTTTTTACTAGATTAATTTGAGGAAATTTTGTTTGATTCGGTAAATTTTTATTTGATTAAATTTTGAATTTACTTTTATTTTCTTTCATTTTGTTTCAATTTTTTTGTAAATCTGGAGGCCTGACTTCCACAATTTTTTTTTTTAAAGATTGAATTTATTGCCCTGAAATAATGTTCTCTTATTAAAAAGCTTAAGCATATATCTTACCTCCCTTTCCTCTCTCCATTGCATCTCGGATCCCTCTTCGAGCATGAATTTGCCTCTACTCATATCACCTCCTATCCACCCATGAGTTGCAAGAGTGATTCCGACACTATCATTCAACTCATACCTTAGTGAATCATAGAAATTTATCACTGCCGCCTTGGCCGCCTATCAAATTTCACCCAAAACAAAAGAAGAATTACATCTCTTGCAATTAAAATTTTGCAACGTGTATTGGTTTATTAATCAAAATCAAAATTATCTTGTGGACTAACCGCATATAGGCCCATTCTAGGTATCGGTAACCAGCTTTCGATAGATGCATTAACAACCACACGACCGTGGCTCTGTCGGAGATAAGGAAGAGCGGCATAGGTTGGGTATACGTTTCCCCAGAAGTTTATATCCTAGCACAAGTACATTAGATAATTAATTGTACCTTGTCAAATGCATCCAATGACAAAATAAAAAACATGGCATTTTTTGTCCATCTTTTTTTTTACCATCAAATGAGGAAAAATCGAGGTGTCGACTGCGTCTTCAAAATAAAAATTGTGGCCTAAGCTTGCAGTATTGACAAGATGGTTCACTGCCAAAATATAACTAGTATCAAAATAAGAAATGCTATCCACAACAAAGAACTATATCTTAAAATTACTTTCTCCTTTTTCCTATAATATCATTGTATGGAAAGGGAACTAAGGCCCCCCCTTTGAATGTAATATTTCAATTTAACCCTTCAAATTTTTTAATTTTTACAAAAATTGTTACTATTAGCCCTCCTCGCCTCATAAAATGAAATTACATGACATCTATTCATCTAGTCCACCCTTTCTCAATTTTCTGCTTCTGCCCGTCTGGCCTTTGCATGTTTTTCATAATTTACAGGGGTAGAAATGCATGAATTTGCCCAAATTGTAAGAAAGAAAGAACTTAATTACACTGTCCAAAGTAGCTAATGGTGTCGCTGACAAAGCGCCTACAATCGTCTTCTTTAACCACATCTGCCGCAATAACCAACACTTGTCTTGCACCGAGAATGCGTGCATTTTCTCTGATGCCGAACAGCCTGTGCTCTCTCCTCGCCACCAAGACCAAATTGGCCTTTCTCTTAGCATACTCATATGCTATTTGCTGCATTTGTGGGAAAATGGTTTATGCGTGGCAACATGCGTGCATGCATGCATGATCAATCAATAAGTACTTATATTTGATTAAATAATCCAAATGCTGATGAACAAAATGAACTCTGAGCTTATTAATCAACCAATTAAATCCCACAAGTGTACTCTGAATGGATCATTTTTATATTGATACAACAAAAACAAAATCACACATGCAAACTTTTCAAAGAAGGGAATATCAACAACTTTAAGTATACACAAACTGTTAATTTAAGGAAGGTGTGATCCAAATTTTTTAATTGAAGGAAACAAACCTTTTGAATTATGCATGCATGCACTAACTAACCTAGGTAGCTACCACTAAACCAAAAATAAATAAAAAATTCACATAGTCACCACCTATGGTAATTAATTAAATTGCAAGGATCAAACAACATATATATATAAGAGACTCAATAAATCCTTCAAAATTGACAAGTTAAAATTAAACAACATAATTTCCCTTTCAAAAAACTGAAATTAATTAGATCACTGGTAATTAATTAATTGGGGTTGAATAATCAGTTACGTATACCTCGCCGATGGCAGAGGAGGCGCCGGTGATGAGCACGACCTTGTTCTCCATGTCCTCCCGAAAGAAGGTCTTGACAGCCCACTCGGCAGCACGCAGAAACGACAGCGTCGGCCATGCAAACGCCATCATCACCATGCTTGCCGGCGGCACCACCACATTCATCATGCTGTTTAGGATATACTCCATGTTTTTTTTTTTTTGCAAAGAGAAATCAATTCAAGAGGGGGTATACACTATATAAATGTTAATATGATACTAAGGTTGAATAGATTTGTATAAGATTTGATCAAAGGCATGCATATCTTTCTCCCCCTTGAGAGAGAGAGAGAGAAGGTTAGCTTGGGAGTGTGATTAAGTAGAAAGGAGATAAGAACAGGTACCGAGAGAGAGAGATGGCATGTAAAGCATGCACACGTGACAGGATTAGGGGCTTGATGGGCTGACACGTGTGAAGCATTCCTCTTTGGCTTCTTGCTAAGCTGAGTTAAAGATCTTTGTTTTTTTCCTCTTCTGTGGTTACGTTGGGTAGAGATATTGACAGAGTAAATTTTACTTCATGCAGCGCATAATAATTAATAAGGTCGTTAAAAAATGATCTGTACATATCCACCCGTTTAGTGTACCGAGAGCATCACTTAATTTTTTTTTTTTAAAAATAGAGCGTCACTTAAATTTCTTTTTTGAGGAAGAGCGTCACTAAAATGATCAACTGTGAGTGTGTGACTTAAATGAGCATTCTAACCTTTCAAGTGGAAATTGAATTTATTAATCGCTCTTGTTTTCTACTTGTACCCTTTTTTTTGTTATAATCTTATAGGCACCTCTATTTTTGGAAGGTCCTGTAATTTACGATTCACAATTTTTTAAAAAATGACTATTTTGTAATAAAAAATTAAACGACAAATTTTATCCATTGATCATTTCTTTCATACAAGATGAAGAACAATAAAAAGGAATACAATAGAATTTATTTATTTACTTATTATGATTAAATTGATCCATTTGTTTATAGATAAATTAACTAAGATTTATTTATTCAATTAATTTAATCCACTTGAATTTATTTATTGATTTCTTCTTTCATACAATTGAATTTATATAATTAATAATTTGATATCCAAATTTGTAGCTAACAACAAAGAGAAAACTGTACAAAATCATCTAAGTAATCCAGATTAATTCATTTAACTATACACAGAACCTTCACATCACAATTTTTTAGGCAGGCATGTAAAAGCAGAAAAACAAATTATAATTAACAACAAAGCATGACCTCTATTGCAAAAATTGACAAGGATTGTTAAGCAATTTCATATGAAATCGGCGCACTAGTGCAAAGTCAAACTGAATGAATCATATAAAATAGAAAGAACCAGAGCAGAACTGACATAAAAGACTGGACCAAAGTTATATGAGGCCATATAGAGTGGGAAAAACGTGCCGTGCCGTGCTGTGACTTTGGTCTCGTGCCGTGTCGTGCTGTGACTAAGTTAATTTTTCACGTGCTGTGCCGTACCGTGACCAAAATGTCAAGGGGTGGTCACGGCACGCGAATGATCATGCCACGTGAGTCACGCCATGCCTAAACGTGCCGTTACCATACGTGACTCGCGTGACTCACGTGACCATTTAATCATAATTTAGGTTAGTTTATTCAAAATTCACCATGAAATCAATATCTAATGGTCCTAATTACATGTGACTCGCGTGACTACGTGTCGTGCCGTGCCGTGACTAAATATTTCAAGTGCCGGGCCAAAATTTCAAAAGATGGGCACGGCACGCGAATGGTCATGGCATGGGACACGCAAATCACGGCATGTAACTGACACGCGTGCCGTACAGTGCCGTTCCGTGCCGTAACCGTGCCGTTCCGTGACGGAGCCGGCTCCGCCGTGCCATTTTTCCCACTCTAAGGCCATATAATCCATTATACGAAGACTACTAATTGATCCAGCCTCTAACTACATTTTTAGTTTTCAATACAGAATAAAATGGTAGTTTATAAATTTAAAATGTGTTTTAATAGAAAAACAATAAATTGAATAAATTTGTGAGTTTTTGCAATTTAGAAGAGTAAATATGATATAATGAAATTTAGAGGAGAAAATACGTAATTTCAAAATTTTTGAGAGGTATACGTGAAATTTTCCCAAAAAGGAAAATAAATTGCTTTTGCTAGAGCAACTTTTAATTTCTCTTTATGCTACTGATTAACACTAAGGAGACCAATTGTACTACTGATAGACACTAAATAGTTCAATTAGATGGACTTGAATTACACTGATTATAAGTTTATATCAGCTTGATTTAGTCTAAGCTAACTCAATAGTAACTGGCTCATCAAATTACTGGCCATTACATGATGAATTTTAAAATCAAGTTGATGCATTAAGAAAAGAAAAATAAGAGTGAGGCTATGGTACTTTGCAAAGTGCGAATCGGTCCGTGCTATAAATCTATATTTATGTTTTCAAAGTCCGAACAGTCACTCCGAACCGTTCAATATGATCTTCATGTAAAAATGTACTTGGAGATCAAATTTTACATTTTTTAGAATTTTTTAACTATTTTTTATTAAGATAGAAAATCACATAGTCTAAAGATTTTTGAACCATCCAAAAATAATGATTTTCTACCTATTTAAAAAATAGAAAGAAATTCTAAAATATATAAAATTTGATCTTCAAGTACATTTTCATATGGAGATTATGTTGAGCAGTTCAGATCGACTATTTGGTCTTTAAAAACACCGGTCCGTGCTTTGCAAAGTACCATAGCCTCAGAAAAATAATTCCATCTTGAGAAAGAGAAGGAATACAGTACTTCTCTGTTTATGCTGAGTGATATAATGAATCTAGTAATGAAGGAATAAAATCTGAGAACGCACATACACATCTGTTCATTTACAGAAATAACTATTAGCATTACTAAACAAATTTCATGAATTTCTTTCCAGAATTTTGAAGTACAATGTACAATTTGCCTTTTTATTCCCTTTATACAAACCAACAAAACAAAAACCACTACACAAACTCCAAAACTGAGTGATTTTTCACTTTTTCACTTATATACAAATTTTTGTATTCAGAGATTAACACATACACTTTCTGAGTACAATTACTTCAGTCTGAACCTATGAGAGATTTATTGACCCTGAAATTTGCAAAACAGCCCCTAAGTTATCAAGGAACTGTACAATGCTATGTTTGTTGAACAAAGCAAGGAGACTTTTTGCAAATGTTGCAAAAGGAAAGGACCTCTTTGTAACTTCTTAAGAATTTTTAGGGGTTCTTTTGCAAATTCTACTGACATGTTACTAACCAGAGCAACACTTTGACATGTACCCACCATTGTTACTGCTTGAAACCGAAATAGTTTTCCCCTCCTTGACCCCACCAATCTCCTTCAACTCACTCTCCGTAACAATCGGTTTCTTACTAACAACACGATAAATCTCAGTTAAATTTACTTCAAATGCCTTCTCCACATTTGTCGAGTCAAGAGCAGAAGTCTCTACAAACGACAACCCTTCTGACTCGGCCATGGCGGCCCCATCCTCTGTGGGGACCACACGTAAGTTCTCCAAGTCAGTCTTGTTTCCTATCAACATCACTACTATGTTGGAATCGGCATGGTTGCGTAGTTCTCTTAACCACCTCTTGGCATTTTCAAATGTGCTTGCTTTGGTCACGTCGTATACTAAGACTGCGCCGAGGGCCCCACGGTAGTACGCACTTGTTATGGCACGGTACCTCTCCTGGCCTGCGGTATCCCATATTTGTGCTTTTATGTTTTTCCCCTCAATCTGAAATTTGACGAAGACTTGGAACATGAGTTTTTTTTTTCTTTAAATATAAGTTTTGCTGTTTTATTTGAATTTTTTATTTTACTTCCTAATTTTGCTGTTTTGAAGAAAGAATGCTTTCATTGTACTGTTTGCCCTTGGCATAAAATCATGATTGAATGATGCAAGATAAAAGTTTTTGAGAAATGTACTACACACAAAGTCTTAAATATACGATTTAATGGGTATTGGTATGGTATTTTTCATTTCTATACATGAAAATATTACATTAGATAATTACTTGCAGCAAGGAATATCAATTAACAGGACTGCATCTATCAATGTGCCCAATACGATACATGAATTTGGGCACGTTGGGGGGGGGGGGGCGGGGGGGGGATTTGAGTTTAGTTTGAGCGCTAAATGAGCGAAAACTAGACCGAAGCTCAATTGAGTCTTAATCGGGGATTAATTTAACTATCGGAAAATGGTTTTCTAAGCATAGTTAAGAATCTAACTTACTTTAAAAGGTCATAAACTTATAATACAACTTATTTTAAAAAGGTTATAATTACAACATATTTATGAAAACTAACCATTTCAGTCCATACAAAAAAACCTCCATAGATGAGTTTTAATCTAATTTTTTACCAGAACAAACTTTAGTTGGTTGATGGATATGAAAAGAGAATATGTTCTTCTTATTTTGATCATTACTTATTCTTGTAAAGTTGCTAGTTGCTACCACACAAGAATAGACAAAATTTGCAATTGAATTAGGAATCTTATTCCTTGCTAAATACATAACACTAAAAAAAAAATTGTACTAGTAAAGGAGATTTTTTTTTTTTTCAAAATATATTTCTTTTGTCATGTTTCTTTTAAATTATAAAAATTACACTTGTGTTTAAAATAATTATATAATTATGTCTTATCCCGAATATTTTCTCCTACCTTATTCTATTTTCTGGCCCCGTCCCTAGTGCAAATATATTTAAGATATGCTGAAAATTACAATCATAAATTAACAGCAAGTATACCCAAATTATATATATTTTTTAAAAGATAAATGAAAAAATAAACAAAAATAAAAATTGTATTTCCATTCCGACAGATCAGATGATTATTTTTCACTAGAAACTACTTGTAAAAACAAAATCATGATATTAGAAATTAAAAAAAGAAGAAATACTAGCAAAAGGTACTTAAACATTTGAATTGGAATTACCTGGACGGATTTGGAAGCGAACTCAACACCGATTGTGGATTTGGAATCGAGAGTGAAGATATTGCGAGTGAATCGAGAGAGAAGGTTGGATTTCCCCACGCCTGAATCCCCAATCAAAACCACCTTGAATAGATACTCGTAATCTTCATCGTCTCCCCACGACGACGATCGATTTGCTCTCGCCATCTCTCTCTCTCTCTCTCTCACTCGGTCTAAAGCACAAACAAGCTTGTTTCTGGATATAAATTCTAGAGGTCAAAGCTGAACGAATTCATATCACCTAAGGTAACAGAATATTTATGTTTACATATGGATCGTCCGATCTGCTTTGTCACGAATATTAAAGGTCGGATTGGATTGGACGGTCCAGATCTAAAAATAAATATTGGTTTACCTCAGAGGATTTGAATTTTGAACGAATTCTCTGGTTTCAGTTGATTTGGACGAGGGAAACAATTGGATTACACTCTCCATTTTGAAGAACAGGAGATGTCCTGTCTAGGAGCGCACTTTGAAGATGGTGCTCTAGAAATTGGAGGGGACCAATCAGATATATATTACGGGTTTTACAGATGAAACCCTTCAAAATTATTTATTCACCTCTTAGTTAACATTAAATATTGATCCGGCTAGACACTTTCAACATTAATTTCTGAACTATGTTTAATTTATTGTCTGAAATTTGAATAGTCAGATAGATACTTGGTATATTTTTTTATTGCTAAATCATTGGTGGTTGGCTGTTTTGCAATTAATGTGATAATTAATAAAAAATTATGATGCAACTAAGGTTAGTTGCTGACGTAATCTTCTGAATTATTTTTTCTAATTGAACCACCAAAAGTCAATGACATTTTTATATACTTTCCATTGAACCGCATAACATTTCACATTTTTATTTTATGATTGAAGTTATAGGTTCCTTCATACCTAATCCCCTCCTCTCCAAATTGAAGAGACCAAATTCTTCCCGGATTAAAAAAGATAAAATGAACCATTTATCAATTTTATAAAAGCTATTTTTTTCCATTGCAACAATTAAATTTGCATGCTTGAAATTCGAGATGATAATTTCAGACTAATTTTATTGGAGGGATAAGAAAAAGTGAACTAATTATTCTTCATATAAAATGCAAGATGTTTAATAATTGATGTGCTGGATGATTTAACTTTTTTTTAACGTTAATAATACTAAAATATTGTGTCGGATACTATATAAATTTAAAATAAAATAAGATACAAAAACTAAACTGGTTAAGAGCAAAAATAAAGGAAAAATAATAATAACTAGTCATCTTTTAGAATAATATATTGACCGAAACCAAATTCTATTAAAATATTTCACAAACATTAGTACATATTTAATTTTTTGTTTTGGACTTTTGATGAAAAATGTCTATGAATTATAAGATGAGGAGGGTTCAAATGCCTCTATTTTTCATGCCTCCACCATGCCTCCATTTTTTAAAACTTAATAACTCAAAATTTAAAACTAAAAAATCAAAATAAAACCGTTGGATATGATCTACATCATTTTATCTATGTGCTCATAAAAAATTATCACATTTTGATTTTGTTTTTATGTGAATCAATAAGTTGAAAAATCAACGTCTAGAAATTTGTTCACATTAGTACATTTTTTACAAGCTCTTGATGACAACCAAAACAAAATTGAAATGTCATAATTTTTTACACGTGCATAGATAAAATGATGTAGATCATATCCAACGGTTTTATTTTGATTTTTTAGTTTTAAATTTTGAGTTATTAAAGTTTTAAAAAATGGAGGCATGGTGGAGGCATGAAAAATGGAGGCATTTGAACCCTCCTCTTATAAGATTATATTTTGTGGTTATTAGCGTGATAACATGATTCGCGAATTATTTATTTTCAGCAATTCTTGAATAAATAGATGAACTAAATGTATTTTTAAATTTTCTTCGAAAATCCTAAATTATTTTAAATTTTTCCAAATTATTCCTTAATTATATTCAAATTATTCTCAAATCTGTGATTTTTCTTAAAAATCCAGAATTGAAATATATATTTATATGTGTTATAAAAAACGAACAATTCTTGATTACATTCAGATACTCAACTAATGAATTTTTAACTTCACAAAATTATAACAAAATATTAAATTTGTTAGATTATTTAATTTTAGACTTCACAATTCAGGTTTTCCTCATTTTTTGAGTTTGTTAAATGGAAGTTAAGAAAACAGGGGATCTGACCTGAGGTGTCAATTTCAACCCAAAATTAAATATTCGTACAAACAAACATGTAAAACAAGTCAAGAAATCATAAAGTCAGAAGAAATCTTCCAGACGCTCTCTTACTCCCTCAATAAAGTGATATATAATTTGTTTATTGTGACTCCGACTGATACTTCCCTGTAATATTTTAAAAATATTTGATGAACATATAATATAACACGAGGAGGGATCAAGTTACAATAAAATTACAACAATCATTTTTTTCATTTTTAAAGTTCAAATCGTCGATTCAAACTGTTCAACATGATCTCCACAATAAAATGTGCTTGCAGATCAAATTTTACATTTTTTTTGAATTTTTTTACTATTTATTAAGTATTTTACAAAAAATAATCATATTCAGACCATTGAATTTTGCCCCCATCTTAATAAATAGTAAAAAAATTCAAAAAAATGTAAAATTTGATCTGCAAGCACATTTATTTAGATAATTATGTTGAACGGTTTGGATCGACGATTTGGACTTTGAAAATGAAAAAAATAGTTATTGTAACTTTGTTGTAACTCAAATTTGTTGTAACTTAATCCCTCCTCATATAACACAGCACATATTCGATATGTAGATGTACATTTTGAAATATTTTAAAATTTATAATCTAAATGAATTAGTCAAAAATAATAAAATCAATAAGATACTAACATATTTTTAGATTTAATAAATAATAAATATCATATTATTAATTTTATATATCAAACAAGATTAAAATTTAGCAAAAATTTATTTTGTTATTAAATATGTGATGCATGCTATTATGTATACGATTCATATACCATATAAGCATATACGATTCATACAATCGATTTTAAACACTACAAAATGCAAAAAGTGAATAATAAGTAAAATACATAAAAATTAAAAAAATGCAAGAAGTGAAACTGTTACGCTTCAACTCAAATCTAGAAATATACAATAACATCTTTTCAGCGCTTCCTAAATTTCGTTTGTATCTTATTCTTAAATAGAAAATCTGAAAACTATTCGATAAGAAGAAAAATGAAAACATTTTTCAGAATTAAAGTCCCCGAAACAAAATAATATCATAATAAGTATAACATGATACAATACGAAAACATTAATTTCAAATTAATATGAACTAAATAGATATATTTATGTTTGATATTTTGATGTATATAAAATTAACTCGAAATTTCACTTTTTACCAATATATAATTATTGAAATAATTTTCAGTTTTCTCCATCATCACACATTTAATATCTCATATCCACTGATTCAAAAGATTATAAAATTTGATATTTTAACTAGTTCTTATTGCAGTGCAAAATCTAAGTTATTATCAGCTCATATCTTTGTTTGTTACATACGCTTTCGACATGAGGTTAATTACTTATTTTACAATGATACGAGTATTTATTAGAGATGAAACATCAAATGCATGATTTTACAATACAAAAGGCATGACTTGAGCAAATAGAGAGTTAACATTTATCTTGTCACTCATGAAAGTGTGCGTTTAATTGACAATAATATTCAATTGCGAATCCATTCACAATGAATTATAAAATTGGCTCTCAATTTTTTTATGAAAATTTTATATGATTGTTCTTATACGAAACTTCTCATATTTGACTCCTCCATAACTTTGAAGTCTAGCTACATCCGCCCTTGATAATATATAATATTTTTTCATATTAAAAACTTCATGAAAAAGAAATCTCTTGATAGTAGGACTCACATGTAGGGGTGCAAACGGGTCAGATATTATCTGACCATATTCGGATCCGTATCCAAAAATTAAATACGAATATTCGATACCCGATTGTCCGTGCGGATACGGATACGGATATGATTTTGAAATTTAATTATCTGTATCTGAATAGTAGATATATATTATATAGTTAATATATATTATGAAAATATTTAAGTATATATCTACAGATATCCGATATCCTATCCGTATTCATACGTATCCGTCTAATTTCCGATCCGTATTCTTATCTGAAAAATAAAAACAGATATAGATATAATTTTACCACTATCCGATCCATATACCCCCACTCACATGCAAGACATGTTGCTATGCAGTATGATTTTGGCAATATGTTGTACCTTTTCAAGAAAAATTTAAGCTCATCAATACAAGGATGAGGTTTTTGTCCAAAGGACTTTGTTTCATTATTCAAAATCGAACCTGAACTGCTTGATCTGTGTTAAAATTCAAGTGGACGGTTTAGATTCATGGAGCCATTTAAATTTATTAAATTTGAAACTGTTCGCATGACTCTTAATACATATTGGACGGTTTAAGTCCAACTTTAAATGAGATTTTGTCTAAACTCTTTGAAAAAAAATCCAATTCCCAATACGAGAAGCATTAATTTTTTTATTTATTATAATTTTTTTATAATCTTTAGCTTTCAAAAATATTATAATTTTAATATTTAATAGTTGGAATGTCATCTAAATATTATATAAATCATACACATAAAAATAAATTATCAAATAGGGATAATTGCTGCTCATAGAAATATCTAAAATTTCTTATTTTATCATTTTAAATTTCGATTCTTTATTTTTCCTCCTTAAGTTGATTAAATCTGAACATTTAAGCTGAATTTCAAATTTGACTGCTGCCCCAAAGAGAAATACTGAGTTGACTGCTGCCCCAGCCTCCACTCTACATTCTAATAATGTCATTATCTTAAAATTAAAATAAATTATCATTAAAAAGTAAAAACTGTGGTAATTAAAAAAGAAGAGCAAAAGAAAAATGCTGAACCCCTGCAGCAACAAGTTTCAATGGCGTATCCCTTTTTTAATTAACATATATAGTTGGAGTTGGCTACGGTGCTACGCGTAGCATAGAGGGTCTCCGTGCTACGGCTTAATATTTGAGTTTTCAAAATTCTAATGGTCGATCCGAACCGTTCAACATGATCTCCATATGAATATGTACTTGCAAACCAAATTTTATATTTTTCAGAGTTTTATTACTATTTTTTTAGATATGTAGAAAAACACTTGACCTGAATGGTACAAAATTTTCAGATCAAGTGATTTTCTACCTATCTAAAAAAATAGTAAAAACAATCTAAAAAATGTAAAATTTGATTTGCAAGTACATATTCATATGGAGATCATGTTGAACGGTTCGAATTGACCGTTAGGATTTTGAAACTCAAATATTGAGCCGTAGCACGGAGACCCTCTATGCTACACGTAGCATATTAGCAATTTCCTATATAGTTTTTTTTTTAATGATTATTTGTTTTAATTTTAAGATAAGAACGGTAGGTTGGGCCAACAGGCAGCTCTGTCTGTATTCCTCTTAGACATCTGCTAACGGGTACCTCGGGCAGGGCAGACCCGTACCCGTCCCGGGCAGCGGGCAGGACGGGTACGGGTACAACGGGTAGGCGGGTACAACGGGCACGGGTAGGCGGGTTTTTTTTTTTGAAAAACTCCGCCCTGCCCGTCTCAAACCCGTGCCCGTTGCGGGTAGACGGGTACAACGGGCAAGGGTACAGCGGGCACGGGCAGGACGGGCACGGGTAGAAATTTTTTTTTTTTTTTTTTTTTTGCTGTTTTCTGATTTTTTTTACCGTGTCGTACGAATATTATTACGTGTTTACCGTGTCGTACGAATATTATTACGTGTCGTACGAAATATTATTTCTTTACACGAGTAATTTTATTTTATTTTCAAACTCTCATTCTAATTTTTATATATGAGTTACAAATAATAGTTCGGCTATAAAAATTGTATATATATATAATAGTTTATAAATAATACGATTCCGACATAAGAATGAGAGTTATAAACAAATAATAGTTCGGCTATTATTTGAAATAATACGCTATAATTTGTATATAAATAATAGTTTATAAATAATACGATTCCAACTATTATTCCGACACATCATATATAAATTGTATATATGAGTTACAAATAATAGTTCGGCTATAAATTAGAATGAGAGTTTAAAAATTTGAAACTAAATCAGACATAAGAACAAATACGCTAGACATAAGAACAAATACGCTAGACATAAGAACAAATACGCTAAATAAATAATAGTTTCAAATTAGAATGAGAATGAGAATTTGAAACTAAACACATCTTTATAATTCCTAAATAAATAAAATTTATAACTCATATATAAAAATTATTTGTGCGAAAATTTGTATATTTATTCGGCTAAGTACAAGTCTAATTATTTATTTCTTTACAGGAGTAATTTTATACTAAAATACGCTAGATTACTTGAAATTATGTTGAATTACACTATATTACAATAAATTATGTTCAATTATACTAAATTACGTTAAATTACAATAACCTCGCTAATTATGCTGAAATACGGTAAAAAAAACACTAAACTACGCAAAATTACGCTAAAGTAGACCGATTTTGTGCCATCTTTCATGAATCATAAAAAATAGTAAAAAAATTCCAAAAATAGTAAAAATTGGTAATCTGCAAGTTCATTATGTAACTAATTTACTGAGCTACTTGGATTGAATGATAGACATGAAAATCTTAATCAGAAACTTCAACTCAAGTTTTGAGGCTCTTCCCTTAGTTTTTTGACGAATCCGACGGTCGGATCGGTCCCGAAAGGAAATTAGCTTGGTACAGGGGCTGTGGAGCTCATGTCAAAATTTCAGCCCGATCCGACGGACGGATCAAAAGTTATGCCCTTTTTTGTGAAGCATGCGCAGGACTTGATTAATATAACTTTGGATATTAATAAACTTTGGATATTAATATTCAACATAATTAATAATTTATATTAAACTTTGGATATTAATAAAAATGTCGGCATTCTAATTATATAGTTTCATAATTTATTTATATCTCGAAATTTATAGTTTACATTTAAATTGATAATATATTTTGTAAACGTTCATTTAAATTGATAATCTAACTAAATTCAAATCTAAATTTAAATGCAAATTAAATTAAATCTAAATTCAATATAAATGTAAATCTAAATTAAATTTAAATTGAATCCAAATCTAATTTAAAATCTAAATTAAATTAAATAAAAGAAAAAAAAAACCATTTCAGCCTCTGCCGAATTTCAGCTTCAGTCTCTGCCGAATTTCAAAAAAAAATAAAAATAAAAACAGAGCAGTTTTAGCTTCATGCAGAGCACTAATCATATGCAGCGTTGTCAAATTTCTGTGCTCCGTGCGCTGCGTGTAGCCAAAACTGATCTGTTAAAATTACTGTAGAACCGGGGGGAAGAAAGTTTGAAATAAAGGGGTTCGGGTTCGGGTGCTACAGTACACGGGTAAACGGGTGCGGGTACACCCGTGGCGGGTGCGGGCAGACGGGCAGCGGGCACTGGTCTGCCGGGTACGGATACACCCGGGTTTGGCACCAAAACAGGCCATCCTGCCCATTTCAAGCCCGTACCCGTGTACCCGTTTACCCGGGTATACCCGGGCACGGGTACGGGTACCCCGGGCACCGGGCACGGGCGGACCGGGTTCGGGCAGCCCCTAACGGGTAGTGTCAAACCACTAATTCCTCTTAGGGGAATGACCATGTATTGTTTAATTTTGGAGATAGTTTAAGAAGGGTAAAATACAATTTTAAACTTAAAAATAAAATAAAATTACGTTGATTCGGCTAGACACTTTCAGCATCAATTTCCTAACCTTTTTAATTAATTATTGTTCGGAATTTAAATAGTAATAGATACTTAGTATAATTTTTATTGCTAAATTAGCGGTTCTTGGTTGTTTTGCAATGTGGTAATTAATCGATAAAAAAATATGATGCAAATGAATTTAGTTGCTCACGTAATCTTCTAAACTTTTTTTTTCTTTCTTCTATTTGATCCACAAACAAACTTATCTTTATTCATTGATGAACCGCACAACATTTCGGGAACGGACTCTGCTACTCTTCCGAGAGAAAAGCAGGGTCCTGCTCTTCGGATCTCAATCATTCAAAATTATTGAGATCTGTGCATGAAAAAGTTCTTTTATCGAGATACGAATAAAAAATTTTGAATGGTTGAAATCGGAAGAGCAGGGTCCTACTCTTCTCTCGGAAGAGCAGCAGAGTCATGTCCAACATTTCACATTTTCTCTTTTATGATTGAAGTTATAAGTCCCTTCATAATTAATACCCTCCTCCCAAATTGAAGAGGCCAAAAATAAAGCACTGACAAATGGAGGAAATTTTTTGAGAAGGTTATGCAAGTAATTATATTAAATAAATGCCTATGTTTGCGAATATTTAGAAAAAATTTCACGGATAAAGGAATATAAAATGAACCATTTATCAATTTTATAAGCTATTTTTTTTTCATTACAACAATTAATCTTGCTTGCTTGTTAAATTAGAGATGATAATTTCAGACTAATTTTATTGGAGGGATAAGAAAAAGTTGACTAAGATATTATGTATCGTCTAGTAAGAATTATATCTAGTACAGTGGACTAAATTATTATTTTTCATATAAAATGTGACATGTTTAAATTAAAATAGATGTGTCAGATGTTTTAATTTTTTTTAACTTTATTTTCATACTAAAATATGTGTCGGACGCTATATGAATTTATAAATAAAAGAAGATACCAAAACTAAATTGGTCAAGAGAAAAAAAAAATAATAACTAGTCATTTTCTAGAATAATTAATATATCGACCGATACCAAATTTTAAAATTCACAAATTATTTTTTTGAATGAATAGACAAATTAACCTTATATTCATTTTTTGCCACAACTTTCTGAATTATTTGCAAATTTTCCAAATAATTCCTTCGTTATAAAAATATAGAATTATAATATATATATTTATATGCATTCTAAACAACAAAATATTCTCGAATACGTTTGAAGACTCAAATCATAAATTTTAGACTTCACAAAATTATATTCGAATATTAATTTTGTAATTTTGTTAGATTATTTAATTTTAGACTTCACAATTCAAGTTTGCCTCATTGTATTAGTTTATTAAATGGAAGCTAACTAGTTAATAGAACAATGGGTCTGACCTAAGGGGAGATGATATTCATGTCACTACTAAATTTGTAATGACACAACACAACCTAAATTTAAAATTGATTGACAAATATGCCCCTACTTATTAGTCCAGCAATTATTGCGTTTATCATATCAAATTAGCACAGCTTTAGTTTTTGCTTACATTTCCTTTTATTTCAATAAAAAAAATAAAAAAAACTCTTATACTGTTTTCATTGTGATTAGATGCTTTTGATTTTTTTTTTATAAAACATTTTAATTCTCCTAGTTAATAAGCGCAAAACAAAATAGCTATTAACGAGAAAAAAAGTTGCATGGTAATGAAATATCAAATTAAATAAAAGAAATAACTGATACAATATATAATAGTTATGGAACAATCATACTAGTTGGATCAAAATTAAGTTAACTACACAATTTAGAAAAAAAAAAAATTTCCTGTAGCAAATATATTTCTTCTTTCTTTAATCGACAAATTCTAAGAAACTTTTTAAGTTGCGTAATTAATTGGATTATATTTTGTTCTCATTTAAAAAAAATTCAATACTAAAATGTTAGACATAATAGAATTTTTTTTTTTACAAAATAAACTGATTCGCTGCACAAAGCATATATTTTAATCTATTTTCTATTATTTTCATTGATTATATTCAAATTCCAATTCTTGATCTTGATTTTAAACATTGCCCAACAGTGAGTATTGTTAATTAAGAAATTAGAGGTAAATAATACTCAACTATCCGAAATTAATACAAATTATATAGATGTCTTTCTTTTTTCTTTTTGGTTTTATATAAAATTAACTCAAAATTTCACTTTTTCACCAAAATATTATTATTGAAATAATTTTTCAGTTTTCTCCATCATCACATGTTAAAATCTCATATCCATTAATGCAAAAGAATATAAAATTTGATACTTTTATTAGTTCTCATTGCAATGCAAAATGTAAGTGATTATCAGCTCATATCTTTGCTTGTTACATAAGCTTTCACCATGAGTTTACTTATTTTACAATAAAATAACTATTTATTTATTAGAGATGAAATTTTAAATGCATGACTTTACAATACAAAAAACATGACTTGGACAAATAGAGTGAACATTTATCTAGTCACGCATGAGAGTGCGTGTTCATTGACAATAATATATAATATTTTTTCAAATTAAAAATATCATGAAAAATAGATCTCTTTATAGTAGGACTCACATGCAACATGATTTTGTCAATATTTTGTACTTTTTCAAAAAAATTTTAAGCTCATCACTAAGAGGGATGGGGCTTTTGTCCAAAAGGGTTTTGTAAAAAGTCTCATTCAAAGTCGGACTTAAGCCTTCGATTCGTGTTAAAATTTCTGCATACAGTTTAGATTCATGGAGCCATTTAAATTGTTTAAATTTGAAATCTATTTGCACGAATCTTAATACATATTGAAAAGTTGAAGTCTGACTTTGGATGAGGTTTTTTTTGTCCAAATAAGAGTCAAAACTCTTTGGACAAAACCCAAGGGGTTCACATTTTCAGGTTTTTTTAAAAGATGAATTTTCTTTATTTAAGTATTTTATAATTCCAAAATATGTAAAAAAAAAATCGAAAACATATCTAAAGTCATGTATGATAGTTTATGGTGGAAATCAAGGTTATAAATAGCAATTATAGCGGCATAGCGGGGAGACAAAATAAAAAGCTATTGCGAATAGCGTAGCTATAGCGGAAGCTATCATACATAGCGTTTTTTTCGTTTGAAAATTTATATTCTATATTTCTACTATTATCAACATGATTAATATTAGAGAATTGGAGTAACAATCAAGTGATAACTAATCTAAGTCTATAGACAAAGAGCAATTAATTTTACAAGTGAAATGAAGTAAGTATATTTATTTGAACATTTTATATATTATAATAATTAAAATTAGCTTTCAATTGAAACAAACGACAATAATTTTACAAGTGAATACTAGACAAAGAGCAAGAAAAAAAGAATTAATATTTAAATATTTTCTGATATAGAATGAGAGACTAAATCACAAATAGAAACATAAGCATATAGTTTGGTTTAGAATACTTATTATAGCAGACCATGTAACATCATAAATAAAGCCTATGTAAATTGCAAAAAAATAGCTCATGTAGCATAGCGGTAGCAATAGCGTGTAGCGCATAGCGGTAATAGCTGTTAGCTATTACAGCAATAGCGGTCATAGCTGAATTAGCGCACTTTTATCTCATAGCTTAGCTTTTATGGTCCAAAAAAGCTATAGCGTAGCTATAGCGCTGCTATAGCTAGCTATTTAGAACACTGGTGGAAATTGATTTTTTATTTGATAAAAAATAAATTTTATTAAATTTTTTCACTGTTTTCAGTTTTCAGCATAAATTCTCCTGGTGGCATTTTGTGAATTTTTCATATCTTTTTACTGGTTTATTGGATTAAGTTGGAACTTGTTTTAGTTTGTTCCATAGACAACAAAAATTGAGAATTTATTTCAAAACCTACATAATGTTATCATCAACCTAACATATACTGGGGATTGGGCTCAAAAGTGATTGGGCTCAAAAGTTATAAATCTGTGGGTTGTCATGGAAAGAAAAAGTGGGCTCAAATCGTGAGCCTTCTGGGCCGTTGGGGTTTCTCAATATATACTGGGGAGCCTTTGAGAATTTTTTTTTTAACAAATATAAATTATATTTTAATAAAAGAGGTTGATTGTTTTTTTTTTTTGCAAAAATAACAAGACATGAAATAAATTGAATAGGATAAGCTAAATTATAAAATGTATAATATGTGAAAAGACAAAATTAATGTTGTCACTGAAAATTGAATCCAAGACCTTTCAAACATGCAAAAAATGAAACTCTAATTACTAGACTACAAACACACAATTGCTATTTTATGAGGTGAACTAAACTATTTATCAATTTTGAAAATACAAAAATTCAATTAAATTTCAATATACATAATTAAAAATTTAAAATTATAGGGATGGCTTACCCACCTTTGGTTAAGTCTGGATTCGCCTCTCGTCACTCCTGGTGAACCGAAAATTTGTCTCGGACTCGTGGTACACCCCTAGTCTTGGTACACCACATGTAAGAGAAGTGATATAATGATAAGAAGATGTCATCTTGGGCGTTGAGATCTGTGATTTTTTTTTTTTTTGGAAAAATAACTTTCAGCGTCCGACGACAACACTGGTAGCTAATATTAATAATTCCTGACCAAAATTGCTGTAGTGTTTGTTTCCACATTTCAAAAAGACAAAGTAGATAATTTTTATCCAGGAACTTACTTGCAAGTTGTATGGTGAATTGTAAATTTTTAATTTATTTTAGTTTCGTGTTGATTCTTTGGAAATATATGTAAGTTTTGCTTAATATATACTCACTACTATAAAAACGCAAAACATACGCGGCATATTATATACGTTTACTCAAAATTTCTATTAAATCTGCGTTCAAAGCAAAAAAAACACTATTCCAAAAAAATCGTATAGGATATGTGTTTTTATACACAGTTTTACTTTAAAATACTTACATGATGTGTTATGGCGAAAAAAATATTAATTATACATGGTTTTTAATAAAAAAAAAAACGTATAATTAGTGTTTTCATACATGGTTTTAGAACTGTGTACAATTTACTCACTCTATTGTACATGACTCCCGTAGACACAGTTAAAAAACCATGTATAAGTTTTTTTCATCATTTCAGATATATTCTTATTTAATACTTTCGTTTTGCTTCTAGATGATCATGCATGACTTTCCATCTCTCTTTATAAATCTCAAAAAAAAATTGAAAAAAAATATGTCATATATGTTCATGTCCTTTTGTTCCTTTATATTTCTTTTCTCTCTCTTCGTCTCAAGAAAAAAAAAAAGAGAATGAAAAAAAAAACAAATTGAAATGAAAAAGTATTACTGCAATCTATCATAGGCTGTTGAGGATTTTATGGGTCAGGACCACAAAAGAAGAAAAAAAAATTTTAAATTGAAGTTTCCAATTAAGTTTTGCTTGCAAAATATTTTGCAAGTGTAACAGAGGATGGCCAGTGGAAGGACTCAAATTTCTTGTTTTATCTCTTTGACAGTTATAATTTATATTTTCTGTTATTCTGAACCAATATAGCCTTATAAGCAATAACTGGATATATCTTTTCATAATATCTAAAAATTAAGAAATTTATTTCTCTCTTTTGAGTGTGCTTGCAAAAGCAATTATTTCTAGCTACTCGTTGCATTAGTTTCTAACTTATTGTGTAAAATTTCAATACGTCTCTCCCTCAATTGGTCTAATGTAATTTTACATATTTGTAACTTAAGAAAAGATAAAAATGATATCTTCAATTTAAAAAAAAACTACTATTTTTTCCACAATTGGTCTAAAGTATGAGAATTTGAAAAGTCGTTAGAAATGATATCTTCAATGTATTTTCCACAAAACTACTATTTTTTCCACAATTGGTCTAAAGTATGAGACTTTGAAAAGTCGTTAGAAATGATATCTTCAATGTATTTTCCACAAAACTTCTATTTTTTTTTTTTTTTTGTTTTGAAGTCGGTAGATGTTGAGAAGATAAATAAACAACAAAATCCCCCAAGTCATATAAGAAATTATATCTTTGCTGAACTGCTGATCGATGCAGGTTTCTAAGGCATCTATATATTTGAAGGATTAAGTATTATAGTTTAGTATGCAAATTAAGATGCTGACATGAGAACAGTCTTAAAATGTTGATACAATATCATCTATTTATATTGAACATATCAAATCTTTCTAAAAAATCTAGACATATCAACTCTTTTCTTTCTTCGTTCTCATCACTCACCTATCTTTTACACATTTTTAGAGGTGAATTTTTTTTTTTTCCATCTAATCAATCTCGCTCATATGATCTGTGAAGATTTTTGCGAATTTAAAATCACGGACATCTTCTACACGATTTTCTCTTTCAAATGAGATCAATTGTGAAGTACTTTTGGGTTCTTCATCGTGCAAGTATTTATATGTTGTTGTGCAAGTTTTATACATTGTCTTGCAAGTATTATACCTCATTATGCAAGATTAAATATATAGTTCATGTGTAAAAAAAAAAAAATCATAGAATATGTTAGGTAAAATCACTAGACACATGAACTATTTACGTTTGCGTGATGATATATAAATATTTGCCCGACGAGGTATAAATCTTGCGCGATGAATAACTTGAAAGTACTTCATCATGAACCTCATTTGAAAGAGAAAATCGCGTAGAAGACATTCGTGATTTTAAAAACGTGTGAAAGATGTGTGCGCAAGCGATGAGAGAGAGAAAATAAAAGAGTTGTTATGTCCAGTTTTTTTAGATAAACATATGTTAGATATAAATACTTGATATGTTAAATATCAACACTTGCACGCATATGTATGAACATTTGCATTTTGTCAGTTGTAAATTAGCTGGTGACTTTGTAAAAGGTGGTCTCGATAAGATAGTTAGAGTGCCATTCTTGTAAACTAACAATCATCCAATCAAGTCAACAATGATCATCCTCATCTTTGAAAGAAATATTTTTCGTTTTTCAAGCAATATATACCTAGACTTTTCTTTATCCATCCTCGCTATAAATACGTACCCTCAATGAGCCATTTGTTCATCCTTAATTACCAATCAACAATCACATTCTCTTTAGAGTATTCCCGCAATTAAGTTAGCAACAAACATGAATGGTCTCTCTTTGGCTTGTGCCATGGTCCTTGCCATATTAGCGCACACAACACTAGCCCAAAATACCCAACAAGATTATGTCAACACCCACAACAAAGCACGAGCTGCTGTTGGTGTAGGCAATGTCTCTTGGAACAACACAGTGCAAACCTATGCACAAACTTATGCCAATTCAAGGAAGGGCGATTGCAAATTGACCCACTCTGGTGGTCCATATGGTGAGAACATTTTTTGGGGCTCTGCTACGAGTTTTACTGGGGTAGATGCAGTAAATTCTTGGGTAAATGAAAAGCAATACTACGATCATAGTACAAATACATGTGCATCTGGACATCAATGTGGTCACTACACCCAAGTAGTATGGCGCAGCTCCAACCAAATTGGGTGTGCAAGGGTTGTGTGTGATAATAATGCTGGCGTATTTATAATATGCAATTATTATCCTCGCGGAAATTACGTTGGACAGAGCCCTTATTAAAAGGGTGAAAATAACTATATATTAATTGTATTATGATGAAATAAGTCCAGGGCTTTTGTTTGAATATATATAATAAGGAAATAAAGAAATAGTTTATGTGAATCGCTTCTTTGATCTTTTGCACTATTTCATGTCATAAGTGTGTTACAGTTAAATGCTATACTACGCTTCCCCGAAGGTTTTATTTGCTGATGATCACTATATATTAATTCCTTAATTCTGCTCTTATGCGATCCAGGACACCAGAGTGAATCCCATTAACAATTCTAATATATATCAAGCAAGATTATGATCATTTCTGGTAATTTCTTAGAACCAATATATGACCTTTTTATAAATAATTAGTACTAGGTGATATATAACATACTAATAACCTAACATGAGAAACGAAAATTAATGGTATACTGACAGTTTTCTTATCTTGGTATGATGTAAGCTTAATCTCATGGGACAAATTAAAGAATAGGGTTAATTTTTTATTTACCCCTGAAAACTTGTCCAGTTTTCTATTTACTTTTGAAGTATTTATGATATCCAATAAATCCCTCAACTCTGTTTAACTTTTCTTATTTACACTTATAGTCAATTATCCATTTATCCATAGTCAGAATTTATCTTTTCCAATTGTACCCTTATTAACCAGCAAAGTAGAAGGGATCACTGAAATACTTCAGTGTACCAGTATGGAAGCACCATTTTACAATACCAAGATGAGATTTGGAAACTAAACCTGAGTCGATTTGTACCAAGTTCAAGAATTTCTAAGGAATGGAAATGGTTCAACGCCCCCATTCTCAGCACTTCATTTTTGGAGACATAAAGCTCTTTTATTTTCAAATACACCTTGGAAAGTCCCATCAGAGATGTTATCTCATTAAATGAGACATCAAACACTAGGAGACTCTTGAAAATATCACGTAAATACTAAATACTTCTCAGGTTCAACAACACACTGGTATAGTGGTACCCTTAAATAATGTGACGACAAGAAAAACTCCGTTAGGTCAATGAAATTATTTTTAACATTCCTTAGTTCTTAACTGAGAAAGTATATTTTTGTCTTTTATTATTTTAACCAGAGATTTAATTATGGTTCAGAATTATTATGTGTAGTGAGGTAAAAAGGAAAGAGTTTTGAGAGTTAAGAGGCAAATTAGATATATTTTAAGTGTGTTTAGGGGTAAATAAGAAATTGAACAATTCTTGAAGGGTGAATGAGAAATTAACCCTAAAGATTAATGACAGCTTACCTTGGTATCCAACATGATCTGACTCATTTATCACGTGCAACCCCCACCCCCCCCCCCCCCCCCCCCCCCCCCCCCCCCCCCCCCCCCGAGTCTGTACCGGTACCTGATTGAGTACAATTACTCCCATTAACTCCAGCCGAGCGATTGCAATTCAGTACCTATTTAGATATTAGGGGTTTGTTTTGAGATTCATGCCAAGTTAAAACTGACGACTCAAATCTAATTGTACTCAATATTGCACCCAAACTGACAAAATTAAAGGTATTAGCCCTCATTTTGTTTATTAATGCAACAAGAATTCGATTGTTGGAACAATTTGAGCTCAGGAGCAATGGGCAGTAAAAAATCAGAGTTAAGGAAAGCAAAAATAGAAAGAAAACCAAGGTGCCAGTAAATTAAAGCAGGAAAACAGAGCACTAAGATCTAGACATCATGCAGATCTCACCGAAACAATATCTATGGTTCTGTAAGTTTTTCTGCTGCTATATGCTGTAGATTTCGATTTCTTCCATGAATATCCTATTAAAATCTCCCCTGCCAGACCGTAAAGCAATTGAGAGGTATATATGACTTGCCAAATTTATTGTGCATGGAGGAAAGCAGCAGATCCTGCGCATTGTTGTAGTGACAAATAGTGTTAACTAATGCATGTACACCAAAGGCTTGGCATGTTTGAAACGAGCATTGTTGGTGAAAAGATTTAAGCTTTTATTGAAGTTTATTTTGAGAGCATGCCCTTTTTTTGTCTTTGTTTTTTTTTTTTTTTGGTAACAGAAAGACTTCTATATATATTGTCTATCTACACTGAGGGATATATCCCTCTTAATTATATCACAAGGCTAGTAAAGGTAAATCCACAAGTAGTTAGCACGGATTGGATAACTTGTAGCTTATGTAAAAGCTTGCACCTTCATTATAGGCAGAGGGAAATGGGGTTTGGCAAGGTAAATATTGAACAATATTTTTCAATGATAAAGAGATTTGCAACTGAATGGAGACGGCACCATCTACAGCCAGAGCTATGCCGTTTCGCAGCACAATAGCAACTCTAAGCAAAAGGATTGCAATGTCTTCTCTTCTATTTTTTGGTTCGTAATATGGAGAAGTGGATTACTTTTTTATTGCAATGTTCTTATTTTTTATTTTTATTTTCAAAGGTAATGTCACTTTTAAAAAAAAAAAGTTGATTATATTGTTTGAGTTAATACTCGTTTCATTGATTAAATAAATGCACTGGCATTTATTTAGCTTTTGTTTACAGTTTAGTTGAGAAGTTAGAAACTCATGATTCTGTTTTAGATTAGAAACTGCAATAGTGTGGTTAAATGAAATCTTTGTGATACAAAGCCCATGCATCCTTCTATTTAAGAAAGGAACCCTATTTCATTTCTTCGTGTAATTTATAATGTTTTTGTCACTAGATAATGTGTCATATATATATATCATTCATGTGTTGAGTAAATTAAGATATTTGAGAAGACCAAATAACATATTATCTCTTAATTCTTATTAAAATAAAATAAATAACATTAATCAATGGGGCATGACTACACCAAAAGTTGTTCGTTGGTCGGCCCCAATGGGCAGCATCCCCAAGCAAAGCAGTTCTTGCCGTAGTCATATATAAATGTAGCAACAGGTGGTGCTCTCAAGGCAGGAGCAGCAGCCTTTAATTAATTTTGAATAATAATCAAACGCGCGCAACCTCAACCAAATTCCATAAATGAAGACAAAATATATAGATTTCGCCATTTGTTGAAAATGCTTCTGGCAAACAATGACCAAATCGACTAGACGAAGTTAATTCACCAAAATAGTTATACACTCTCCTATGTTGGATTCGATAGGCTAAATCAATTTTCGAATATATATATACTTCAACAAGCTTATTTACTAGTTTTCTGAAAATTGAGGATCTTAAGAGGGAAATACTTTTTTGACATGCATGAATATCTACTTAATTTGTCCAAGTTTAATTTCATTGATGCACCTACACTGTTGATGTTGGTGGGAAAAATGCTCACAAGTGCGAGTCATACAGATATATAAATAAATTAATTTGTAGGAATTTCGTGCGTGACTTAATATATTTGTACGTAAATGAGGTAAATTTTAGGTATGAGATATTTTATTGGATGCGGTTCTTCTACTTACTAAAGTCCGGTGCAATTTTCGACAAGATTTATTTGGAGTACCATACAAATTAATATTAACTTGCAAAACACTAAACCCAGTCCATTATAAATTTTAATTTTCGATGAGCTTTTTTCTTTAAGATTGTTTTTGTAAGTAAGTAGTAGCTGATGGAATGAATTTAAAGTTGAATGCTTCTGAATATATATATATATCGATCGTTATTCTCCCGAAAGACTTGCATGTATTGTACTTCAAATTCTGTGGAACTAGTGTTTTGGTAAAAATAAAAAATAAAAAAATAATAATTCATGAGAAACTGTACTTGCATTTAAAATGGTACGTACGTACTAGTCAAATATAAATGGTACTTCATGAGAAATTGTACTTGCATTTCAAATGGTATATCATCACACAAATAATTTGCAACTTTATATTTTTATGTGTTGGTCATGCCTTGCATTAATGAATGAATAGAGCGAAGTAGGTCCGATAGACATCAGACTTACTTTTGGGTTTGATGGGCTCCAAATTGTCCGATCCGCTTTACAATATGTGTGCTCCGCTTTAATATTTGTGTGCTTGCTTCAATATTCGTGAGCACGGATCGTAAAGCGGATCGGACGACTTCAATTCCAAAATAGGTACGATGCCCATCGGACACTCCGATCTAATTAATCAAAATAAAAAAAAGCTGTCCCCACAGCAATTTAATGAATCCAACAATACATACAAACAAATTGTAATTTAATTTCTCAATGCCGTGTGGAATCAAATTTGAAAGGCCTTGTTCTCATGATAATTAATTAGTGAATCCGGCAAATCAAATTTCTTCCACACAAATTTGGAATTTAATTAATAAGATATTATCAAGTTCATATCAAAGACTTCAATTATATTGCTGAATTCTCCATAGTGAAACCTACTATTAAGTGTCCGACAGCCGCATAATAATTTTAAGTGATATGATTGCACCACTTTGACTAATTAATGTTACATATTGTGTTGGCAACTCATCAAACAACTTTGATCATGTGTAATTACTTGATAATGACACATTTAATTACTAGATGTGAAGTATGGTTTTGATTCAGCCCATATTATGGTTCATTTTTATAATTATAATGGCACATGTAGTTGATAAATTAAGGTTTTTTTTAGCAAAATTACGAATATTGTTCTTGAGAAATGAGAACAAGTATGTCCGTGAAAATTCTCCCTAACAAATTTAATCAATAAAATATTGTATGAGAAAAACCAACAACTTCAAATAAATTTATGTTTCAGAATTTTAACTGAAAAAATATTGCAATAAGCCATTAATAATCATAATCAATAAGAACTCAAAATATTTTCTAATGAGGAGACAATTTTTTTTCAGTAATTTTAAAGCATACTTAAAATATGCACAAACGACATGAACAATAAAAAATTGGGACTAATATGCAGCACAAAATATGTATACAGAACTAAAAAAAGCGATGCACAATCAAAAAGAGGCTAAAGGAATTTTATGAATATTTTTTTAATATAATTTTTTTTAGTAATACATCATATTGTAAAAATTAACATAGGAAAATTAATATATAGCCAAATTTATGGAGATTAAAATAAGGTACCAAAAAGTGTCAAGAAACTAACAAAAATATGCTCAAATAATATTAGCCTCGTTTTACTTTTAGAAATTAGTGAAATATTAAGGTTAGAAATTAGTGAAATATTAAAGTGAAAAATTTAATTAACTCGATCAAATGTTCGTAGTAGAAGATATAAGTGTTCAAATATATAAACAAAATTATATTAATAATAATTTTATATTTTTAAAAAATTTAGGTCATTTACAAAATGCGGATTAAAAAATTATTTTCTATTATACGGAATTTTTTTATGTAGAATTTTCATATTTTTAAATTGAAAAAAAACTGTATATTAAATACATAAAAATACCAAAATTTGATATTAGAAAAAAAAACCGTCACCAAATGTGAATATTTACCTGAAATAAATGCACGCAAGGTTGTTTTTTTTTATAGTAAAGTTAGAGATCAAACAATTCAACTATTTAATATCCTTGTTATTACAACAAATGATTACCCCATCTGGGTTTCGAACCTATAATCTCTCACATGGAGACCATGTGCATTAATTGTCCCTAGATCAAAAGCTAGTTCTCACACGCAAAGTTGTTTGATGAGTTGCCAACACAATATGCAGTACATTTTTTTTTTTTAAAAAAAAAAAGGCAAAAAAGCCCATTTCATTTCTGAAATATAATAATTACAAAGATCAGTTTTTATCTATCCATTAGGCTAGAATTCATGTTCTCTTTTCAAACCAAAAATTTAGTAAAAGGCAATATAACCGCCAAAGCTTGCTATTAGCAAGGCACCAAAAGTACGCTAAATTTGCTAAAACTAAGCCACAAAGTATTGGGCTAAGGCTAAGTGTAACTATACGGCAAAATTGGTGAAGCATCCTCATTTTTCCACTACGGTAACACCTCGGCAGCAGCAGCTCCTTACTGTCCAGGGACCTCTACACCTGAGTAGGAAGGCACTAGCTCCATCGGCATGTGCTGGTTCAAAGGAATTGCATCTTCTATGACCGGCAGCCACTCTCCAACAGCATTCTTGACTTTCTTGCTCATGTTTCTTGCCCAATAAGAACAAAGAGATTTAATTAGTAAAATCAGATTTCTAGCACTTTTAACATCACAAGCATTGAAACAAACCTCATTCCTATGTTTCCACAAACTCCAACTAACTGCACTAAGTAGAATTAAGAATCCTGTTCTATCTAGGAAATCGAGAGAATAAGCAAATGCAAGTATACCATCCCAAGTTGTCCATGATTGCATTACAAATTGACTTTTGCCTAACCAAAACCAAATTTGTTGAGCTAATGTACAAGTGATAAAGAGATGGTCAATCGATTCATGGTGTAAACAGAACTGACATTTGGGGTCTCCAACCCACCCTTTAATGGCTAAATTGTCTTTGGTTAAAATGGTATTATGCGAAACTAGCCACATGAATACTCTAATTTTTGGTGGTACCGGCAAGTTCCACCATATCATTGCATGTTTTGGTTGATACCCACCAAAGTTAAGAATTTTATAAATTGAATGAGTTGAAAACTTCCCTGAGGCTTTCCATTTCCACTCAATTTTGTCGTGTGAGTAAGTGAATGAAATGGAGCTGATTAGATGTAGTAATTCTGTCCATTCCTGAAAATCTATTCCTACTAATGAAGTCTAAATTTCACTAATCGCCCTTGAGAGTGTACCACATCAGCTAAGAGTATGTTTGGGTTTGTACATTAAGTAAACAAAGTGTAGTACCTAGTAGCTAGTGTGCAGTTTTTATACCATTGGTCAACCCAGAACCTAATTTGCGAATTTACCCCTGGTTCATAAGATACCCCCATTTCCCCTATATAATTAACTTTCAACATGGCAGTCCAAAAGGCAGAATTTAATGGTTGGTGATTGGTCACATATTTATGTATTATAAGGGTTTTCCAAAGTCCATTGTATTCAGAATTTTTCAATTTTCACCACCATTTGAGTAAAAGAGATATGTTCATTTGTCTTAGATCTAGAATTTCTAAACCACTTACCTGTTTAGCTAAAGTTGAGGTGTACCAGTCTATGAGAACAATATGCAGTACATTAATCAAAATTCACAGCATGATTGGAATTGTCCTCTCATATTTTTTTCTTCATTAATCTCACGAGACATTTCTTATTATTGAGTCGACTATTTTCTTGAGTGCATATTATGTCAGCAAAAATTATTAAAAAAAATATGGGAAACTAGATATTTGTGCAATCAAAGACGGGGCAGATCGCTTCAACATCATTTGTTCTCACACTTCGGAATGCCCTGTTTTTCTTCCTTAATAATACTATTAAGT
>JAJGRW010001123.1:1954603-2006370 GCA_025461045.1 Carex parvula
AAAAAAAAAATTCCTTGTTACACCCTGAAATCAATCAAAAAGCTTCCTCAAAAAAAAAATCCTACTCCTGATTCAAAAAAAGGCAACAATTATTTACAAAATTGAAATTCAAAATCTATTCAACTCCTAAGGTGCAGAGATTAGCTTTCTTTTCTTTTCTTTTCTTTTCTTCTTGTTTTGTTCAGAGAATCTGTAACAGACGACTAGTCATTTGGGGGGCCGCAGGGTGTTTATGATATTTGTAGTTTATAATGAATCGATTTGATATTGTCTGTGCTTTGGAAGGGTGCATATGATATTTCTAGTTTTGCAAAGATATACATGATATTTGATGTTTTGGAGGACCTCACATGAAAATGCCCCTTGCAAATATGCCAATAAATTATACTATCGATTGCTTTCTTGGGTTTTAAGTAGCTCTTTTGTGTATATTATTGCTCAGTTTGGTACATACTAGTTTTTATCCCAAAAAAATAACTTAATATATGATTCATCATTTTTATATTCTTATTTATTTACCTTGGCAAAAATTTCTATGTATCTCCCCTGGCAAATTTTGTGATGCAAAGCTTGCCGGTTCTAAAGCTTTCCATGGATTTTAGGTCAAGACCTTTTTGCGCTCTAGGATATACCTTTTTTGAGCTATACTATTTCAAAAAACGGTGTAACATTTATTTGATATTCGTCATGTTTACAACAAAGTTAAGAGGTTATGTTTATTTCAGGTTTTGTGTATTGCCAATCGCAAAATCCACTCGTCAAGTTCTCCTCGTCAATGGTAAATGCCATGGTGTGTGTGCATCTGTGTTTATTTTTTATTTGTGTAATTATTTGTGGACTGCTATGTGTTAGAATTTCCAAATTCTCTCTGATGCATTTCTTTTCTACTGATGCATGTTATTATGGATTAGACTCTACTAATCGGTTTTCTTAAAACTCGAATCAAACCAGTTTGACAGCATCAAATGCAGATAATCCGATTGTTTGGTGAAATAAAAAATACCGCGCGCACAGCCGATCTGAAGCTACCAACTTCTGAAACTGGTATTTCCACATAGCAGTGCCGGAGCATTAAATAATATTTTGGGTATGCTAAATAATATTTGAGGCATAATATTGGAATTTCTGTAATTATTGATCATACATACATAGGTTGAAGCGTATATATAGAGCTGGGCTATGGTGAGTTGTGAAATAAGAGGTCATTGCCCAATGGTGAGTTGTGAAATAAGAGGTCATTTTTACTTCACGCTCATAGTTTTCATTTAAAATCTAAACAACCGATCCGAACTGTTGAACATGTTCTCTGTATTGACATGTGCTGGAGACTAAATTTTACATTTTTTTGGAATTTTTTTACTATTTATTAAGCCATTTTAAAAATCGCTGATCCGGGGTCTAGAAATTTTACTGTTTTTTACTGTTCACAGTAGATCAGCTGATTTCAATGTGGCTTAATAAATAGTAAAAAAATTCCACAAATGTAAAATTTAGTCTCCAAGCACATGTTCATATAGAGAACATGTTGAGCGGTTGGATCGGTTGTTTGGATTTTCAAAATGAAAATACATAACTCACCATAGTCTATCTCTATATATATATGAATTTTTTTTATTTAATGTTCATAATGCAGTTGGCAATGTATAATGCACCTAGAAATCTATTTTTGTAAATGCTGCTAATAGAACTTCAAAAGAAATATTCTTCTGTTTGTCTTTTAAAAAGTAGTCTCTAGGAACATTTTGTAATTTGACCAGGCGTTTTACTTGAGAAACTGGATCTTATTTCACACAATTCATAGAAAGCGAACGATAATCACTTTTTTTGGTGTTGCTTTAGAATATGTATGATTTGAACGGACAACAAAGAAATTAAATCTTAGAACAGTGCATTCCAGCTATACAGAAAAAATTCTCTAAAATTTTAATTAAGTTCTACTTGCTAAGCAAAATGTCAAGACAATCACACATAAAAATAAGATAATAATTCAGCTTCAACAAGCAATTTTTCTCCATGAAAGCAGCAAAATATCTCATCATTCTCACCACATATTAACCAGCCCCAAAATTTCAAAACCCTAAACCCAGAAATTCGACACTCTAAGAACAAGACTGACACAAAAACTGGGCTACAAAAAGAGGGCCTCTAGGAATTTGTTTGCCTTATAAAAAGTGGTCTCTATGAACATCTTGTAATTTGACAAGAAGTTTCACTTGGGAAAACGAGATCTTATTTCACACATTCTTAAAAAACTAACGATAAAAACTTCTTGTGTTTGCGAGTGAGACTAGGGTACTCTAGATCCGCCCTATGGATTCAAATTTTCAATTTGTAAACTCTAACGATCCGAACCATTCAACATGATCTCCAAATAAATATGTACATGCAAACTAAATTTTACATTTTTTATATCTTTTTTTACTATTTTTTTAGAAGGGTAGAATATCAATTGATCTAAATATTCTGGACCATTTTGGAAGAATATGTACAGGATTTGAACGAACAAAAACAGAAATTGAATCTTAAAACAGTGCATTGAACAATACAGAAATTGATATTAATATGAGAAAATTCCAATTTTGAAATTAAATCAAGCATTTGGTAAAAGCATCTAAATTGTGCAAATCATGCACAATTTAGAAGTGCACAGGACTTGTGAATTGACAAATTATCACACAAATAAAAATTCTCCAAAATTTTAATTATATTCTACTTGCTAAGCAAAATGTCAAAGACACACATACAAATAAGATAATAATTCAGCTTAAACAAGAACATTCAATTTTTCTCCATAAAAGCAACAAAATATCTCATCATTCTCACATATTAACCAGCCCCAAAATTTCAAAACCCTACACCAATAATTCAACACTCTAAGAGTTCTTAGACAAACACTAAAACTGAAATAAAAAAAGAAAGGGGGGGCATTAGGAAATGACTTAATCGCCCTTGCGGCGGAAGGAGCAGCCCTCGGTAAGACGAGCCTTGCCACCTGTCGGCTGGCACAGCACCTGTTGACAGTTGCCGCACACAACCACTGTCTGAGAGTGGCTGAACACAGTCGTGCTACAAATTTTCACAAGTTCGTAATAAGAACACAGTTGCAAAATATAGAACTATATGAACAATTTTAAAACAACAAGTGCCTTAGTATGAATTGAAAACTATCATACATAATCCTGGTACCAAATTCCCATCCCCTAAGATACAAAATCTAAACCGTTCAGCACGAATCTTAAAGCAAGCACTTTTATAATAATACTGCCCCGTGAATCCAAGTTGGCACCGAAAAAATGTTTTGGTCCGATTTGACATCAACCAAAAGTACTTTTTGGTCCCTCCCTCGTTAGTGTTAATTTCCCATTTGACGTGCTTTGATTTGACAGACAAGACAACAGAATTGGTTTAGAAGTTCAAATTTAGGAAATAAGGTCGAGGATAAATACAAATGCAAACTATTGCATAAACGGCATTACATATGAATGTTTTCTGAACATATATGAAATTAAAGGACAATGTTTTGTGAAATATATATGAAAGTAACTTACATGTTGAAGCATCCCTGGCATTTAACATCCTACACAAACAAAACATAAAGAAAAAATTATACAAATTAGAAATACAATACCAGAGAGAACTGAGGTAAATCCTTAACTGTACAGGCATGACTTGACAATATTAAGGCAAGTTGCAAGTAATTTGCCAAAATCAATCACATTTTTTTTACTTCACTGTAGACCCTAAATTATAAAGGGGGTGGCATCTCCTAATAACAAGAGTATACTTAAATGTACTTTTTACATGACATAACAGTATACACAACTATGCTTAGATAGCATCTATACAATATTCATTCATGCGAGAAATTGACAACTTATAAGATGTTTAAACAAATATTTGAAATACCAGACATGAAAACTGTACAATTTTCCAACTTGGAGATGCAAACAAATTTGCTATCTATAAGAGTATCAATTTGCCAGGAAAATTCCAATGAATCTAATTACAATTATAGATAATTTTCACCAATTTTATGGTAATTTCTTACAAAGGAAACATCAGAGAAATCATACCATGAAAAAGGAATTGGGAGATTGCACAAGTCTCTTCTTCTTGTGCTTCTTCTTCTCCAACTCAGCTGGTGGGTTTAGCAGATCAATATCGTTTTGGAGAACCTTTTCACAAATTAAAACGAAATATTAACATCATAATTCAAATTCTCCAAATAAAATTTCTCACCACAAAATCAATGAAAATCGAATCCAGGTTTAACATGGGAGCACAATTGAAGAGATCCAGGAATAATCAAACCAAACGAGAGATTGGGGTTCAGATTCAAAATTCTCTAATCTAAAACAAAACCCACCATGTTGATTTCTCGAAGAGCGTTAGGCGAAGCCTCGGATTTCTCTCTGTTTAGAGATTGCGCGGCGGCGACAAGAGAAATCGAGCAAGAGAGAAGAACCCTAGAGATGAGGAGTTTCTCTTATAGGATGCAAGAACAAATTATGACCGTAGATCAAGTCAAGACTGGATGAGGTCCGTTGGATCGCATCCGAGAAAATCCGGATTTTCTTTATTGGGCCTGGGCCTAACCGCCTTAATACAAAGGTAGATCTCTTTGGGTAGAGCTTTAAAAAGAGCAATTTTCGCTTCATGCAGCGCATGGTCTATTGAATTAAAATACACTGCATATGATTTGTGCGCTGCATGAAATTAAAACTGCTCAGAATTATTTTTTGGCGTGCTTTGAGTAATGTTTGGATGTCCGGAAAATAGCACAAACTCTGCAATAATAAGTCCATTTTTATTTGAACATAATTTAGTTATATTTTTCAATCTAAAAAATTTGTTGAATTGGTATTATTTCGTTAACTTCATATTTTGTAGCTTCAAATAAAATAATTGAAATAAACATTTGTACTATTTTAAATAGCAGAAAAATAGCACTATTTTGATACTATATTCTCACATTATTTCTTAGATGCAAACAAATTCGTAGAGAAGTAACGAAACATAAACATGAATTCACATTGCTTACGAAAATGCCGCATAATTTATGCTAAGCTGTAAATTTGGGTTTTGTCTAATAATAATAAGGTTTAATATTTTCAATTCATAATTAATCAATCAGAAATTGAAAAAAATCCAACTTGTGTTATCATATTATGCAAATTTCTTTGAAGAAAAATCCGTATAATTTGAAGTAACAATATGTTATACATAAAAAAAAATACAAATGAAATAAATAACATATTTTGACTAAAAAAACTTCCCAAATTTTTATTTATACCATATTCCCAAAAAAAAAAAACCAAAAATCATATTTTTGGGAGAATTCCAAAAACACCCAGGCCGCCAAGCCAATATGCAACCCTAAAAACGGAGGGCCGTCAAATGCTATAGCGGACCCCGACAACACAAACTAAACCTCATAATTTGATTTGAATGAAAATAACAATTGTTTAATACTTTTCATAAATAAAAAGAATAATTAATAATTTAAATATGTTAGAAAGAAAATTAAATAAAATAGATAAAATATCTTATAATTTATATGTACTAGAAGGATCCGAAACATTTTTCAGGTAAGATTTTTCCCGGTTGTAAAAAAAATTAAACTATTTCTTGGTGTATTACTGGAAAAAATATTTTGTATCTGAATTATTGATCCCGGTTCAAAAGTCACTTCTAGTAAATATAAAAATTATTGTGTTATTTCTATTTCTAAAAATTATTAAACAATTATTATAAAGTCAAACAAATTTGAGGTTTATTTGGATCCGCTATAGCATTTGGCAGCCCTCTGTTTTTGGGGCCGCAGATTGGCTTGGCGTTCTGGGTTCTTAGAATTCTCCCAAAATCATGGTTTTTTGGTTTTGTGGTTTATTTCTTTTGAGAATATGGTATAAATAAAAATGTCGAGTAGAGCAAGTTTTTTTTAACTGATATTAAAAATAACAATATAGAACGTTGTTTGTATGATAATATCACTACAATAATTATATATAAAATCAAATCGTTCTAAGGAAAATAATATATATAGTTTGCTGAGACAGAACACATAGTTAAAGAGTTTGATACCATCAAGTTAAGATCTAAACCATTTAATTTAAATTAGCACGACTTTTAAAGTGAGCTTCCTAGAATTTCAAATAGGTCCGGGAAAAAAAAATTAGCTTGATTTTGACTTAACCTGATGTAATCAGATACTGGTTACTGGCAAGGGTACTACCCTAACCATATGTTATGTTGTCCATAATAACAAAATTCGCAAATTCAGATTTAAGCGGTTGCCGAATCAATCCGTGTATTATTCGGTTTTCTAAAATTTTCCGAATTATTTGCTATATTCTTCAGAATATTTTTTCTTTCGTAGATTTTTTTTTTTTTTTTTTTTACTCTCAACATATAATTCTGAATTATTCCTGAATATCTAAATTATTCTTCAATCACGAACTTTTAACCCGCTGAACCTCTCCCGGTTCACATTAAGTTGTCATATGGTGTGATCAGAGGCGAAGATAGGTAGAGGGAAAGAGGGGCTAAGCCCGATTCATATCACCTAAAGCAACTCAAATTCTTTGTTTAGATCCTGACCGTCACATCTGTTTTGGCACTAATATTAAAAGTACATTCCATGTTGGATCGGATTTGTCCGGATTCAGGCGTTCCAAATCTAAACTCAAATTACTTCAAAGGATCCCGACTCGGCTAAGACCCTATAAATTAAAAACATTCATTTTTATTCTTTAGAAGTTTTAATTTTTGCAAAATATATTACTATTAGCTCCACTCATAAAATAAAATTATATTATATGACACTTATTTATTTAGCCTCCGACTATAATAATATTCTGATTTCGCCCCTAGCTGTGATCCAATAAAATAATAATAGCATGCAATCAAGAAGAGAGGGAAGCGCATCTGCTGAAATCCGAAATCAGGAACAGTAATCCTGAAATCCCTGCAATCCGAATCCAACCATTGAACTGTTCCGATATGCGTACAAGAAAAAACCAACTATTTCGAGATGCGTTCTCGGAAAAAATTCAATGACTGAATTCGGATTGTAGGAATTTCAGAATTACTGTTCACTAGTTTTGGAATTTCAGCTGATCCGAATTTAGAAGAGAGACATGGGTTTGTATATGCTTTCAAAACTGGTGCACCTCTATGCTTTGATTCAGAACTGCATCTGATATACTGGTAACAAAAGTTAAATTGGTTAAACCTCTTTTCTCGGTCAAAATATTTTACTAGAATAAAACGAAATTAATTGTTTATCACTGCTACTTTGGTACATTGCTAGTCCAATTTAAGCTTTTACATTCTAAACTCTGAAACCCTACTATTCACAAAAACAATTCTCCAAATACGGGTTATTCGAGAAGTATTTCCCTAAAACTTTATTCACTGGAAAATACGAAAGAAAATACACTAACTATTCTACAACCAGGACATTATTCTGCGTTAAACCTTCTCCAGTGGTTGGAAATTCGGGGGAGAGGTGCCACTCACCATCCACCAAAAACTTTATCTCATACCTTCATTTCAACAGAAAAGGGGGTTAAAAAGAAATAAAAAAAACCATGCAATATTATCGAATGGGTTAAAATGCCCCATTATTTCCGTGCCACAATCTTGCCTCACATCTTTGTCTCCGTTTTTAAAGGCCAAACATTCGATCCAAACCGCTCAATATAATCTCCGTATTATTAATATGTGCTTGGAGACTAAAATTTATATTTTTTGGAAATTTTTACTATATCTTTAGATAGGTACAAAATCACGATGGTCCAAAATATTTTGAAAAACAGTGATATTTGTACCTATCTATAAAAATTGTAAAAAATTTCCAAAAAAATAAACACATTTTAATATGGAGATCATGTTGAGCGGTGCGGATCGACTGTTTGAATTTTGAAAATAGAGATGAGGGGATCGACTCGTGTATTATTGTATCTCCAAATACTTTTAATATGGGGATCATGTTGAGCGGTACGGATCGACTGTTTGAATTTTGAAAATGGAGATGAGGGGATCGACTCGTGTATTATTATCAAAGTTGGAAATTTGATTCCAATCAAGAATAAAAATTGGTGAGGATCTGAGATACCTTCCGGGTCTAAGTTTTAGTGTGGTAGAGAACTTGGCATAGGCTCCGGAATATTCCGGAGACAACTCTTCACCGAGACTCCAGCCATCAAAAGAGCCCATTACTTGGACACTCTGTAAAATAATCGATTTTAAGTTAAATTTGGGAAAAGACATATATCCTTGCAAAATGGCAACTAGTATGCACCAGCAAAGCATTTAAAATTATTAATCTGTACACCTTCATTGTTTAATTTGGACGAGTGGAGATTACCCGTTAGCTGCTGTCTTAAGAACCATAGAGAGGGTATATTTGGCAACTTTTGAGAAGATTATGCGAGGACAGGAGTGCCATAGGTGATATTTATTATGGAGTGAGGCTTTGGTACTATGCATAGCGCAAATTGGTCCGTACTATGGATATATATCTTTGTTTTCTAAGTCCAAATAGTCAATTGAACTGATCAACATGATCTCCATATGTAAATGTACTTGCATACTAAATTTTATATTTTGTAGAACATTTTTTACTATTTTTTTAATTAGGTAGAAAATCACTACTTTTAAATGGTCTAGATTCATTAGATTAAGTGATTTTCTACATATCTAAAAAATAGTAAAAAAAATCTAAGAAAATGTAAAATTTGACCTACAAGTACATTTTCATTTGGAGATCAAGTTAAACAGTTCAGATCGACTGTTCGGACATTGAAAATGAAGATATTGATCCATAGTACGGACCAATATGCGCTATGCATAGTACCATAGCCTCACTCTTTATGATGATATTTATTGCGTCAAAACAGGATACAAGATGTTTCTCGTTTTGAGAAGAATATTTATATTGATTACTAAACAAACCTGAAATTGATCCTTAAAAATGTGCCCTAATTCCTTTTTATTAAATTTTAAGTTGTTGGGATGACTTACCTCAGCCATGCCGACCCATGTCACAGTGACATCTTGGAACTTGAATGAATCAACATCCTCAATCTGTTCCTTTATTTTCTCGTGCACAGCTATACAGAGAAAAGCAGTTTTTTACGGTTATCATTCACCAGAGAAAGATGCAATACAACATATTTACCCGGTTAATTAGGAAAAAAAACCTTGTAATCTAGAGAGGAGATGTGAATGGATATAATTTCCATTAATCTTTCTAGAATTTGGCGGAATGCCTGAATTAACCACCTCTTCTGCTAAGCCAACCAATGTCTATCAAGAGAAACAAACCGAATATTTTCTAGGTTAGCTAGCGAATAACCAAAAAATAAAAGGGCAAAATAAAAATAAAAAATGAGTTAACCTGGAGTTCAAGTTCAAAGACAGCTAATTCGCTTTTGAAATCCACTAAGGCGTCATCTTTTGTTTGTAACTACAATTTACAACAATTTACAACAAACAATTTAGCAATAAACACCTTATTAAAGAACAACTTATTGAATAAGAAGGGGCTATTTTTTCTAAAGTCCCTAACTTTGCTCGATATCACAAATCAGTGACCGTGCTTTGATTTGTGCCCCCTCAACACACTGAACATTAATTTGAACAATTAGGTCATGCCATTCAGTCCTTTTTGACAATGTGCACATCTTTTGATTACATGAACAATTTTTTTTTTAGTTGACCACCTTTTTTGCAGCATACGGACATATATTATGCTGACATGGATGTGTTTTTGCTAATGTGAAATGAACTTATTGCTGACATGAACAGCGTCAATTTATATACAGAAAAGATGACTAGTGACTTTATTCAAACAAATTAAATGTTTACAGAACAGGAAATGTATAAACCACAAACTCTCCCATCATTACAGAATTTGAATTCGGATTCCAACAAAATATAACTGAACTTAAATTTTAGTTTTTCAAAATTTATGAACAAAGGCAATCCGCACCCCTGTCTGCCAACATATGGGGCTTCTTTTAATTACCAATTGATACTCTTTAGCATGTTCAGTGGAGAATTCCAAACTGATATGTAATTAATTGCAGCCTAAATTTTTCATTTCTTCCAAATGATAAAAGCATTAAAAAAATTCCTATTAGCAATATGATACGTTTTCCATTCAAATTATGAACAAAGATTTGTCATTTCTCAAAGTTCTGAATTAATGAAATTAAACTGATTGTGAGGGGGTGAGATGAATGTCAGAAGCAAAAATATTTGATAGGCAGTGATGGCATTACCCCTTCTACACAATTATGATTCTCTAACTATGACAAGAATGTAATGAAGTAAAAGGAAAAAAAATAGAGGAAAGGAACCAGTCTTTTGAGGAATCGGTTATACTGATTAGCTTCACTAAGTTTCTTTGTAAGCTTGAGTCTTGCTGAGTCAGCCAAAAGAGCCTTCATCTGCATATAATTAATTGGAAAAAAAAAATTTCAAACAAGTAAGAAAAAATTTGGTTTAATAATTTATGTGTTACAGCTCGCAGTAAAACGCAAAAGAGGACCCTTCCAATTAAATTACAGTTCAATTTATTGTCAATTCCATACGAGATATGAGCAGATGATATAAAATAGAACTAGTCATACAACAAGCTGCTTTTTGTCTTTATAGTATTATTTGATTGCACAGTTAATTGTGATTTGTGTGAAATCAAGGTGTAAATGCATAACCAATTGACTACATGAGGCACAAATAATCAAATTGAGGTTTAACTGCACACTTAAGGTGTACGGTTGAGTGTGAATTGTGTGAATTTAGGCACAATTGCATAATAATTTACTGCTTAAGGCACACATAAATCAAATTGAGGCTGTAGGGGACAATATACTAATTGAGTCTTCATTGGAAATTGGGGGAGCAGGTTTCTTTTTATACAATTACTAACAAATGCAAGGCAGAAATAACTATTCAATAGAGCAGGGTTCATGTCTCATGTCTTTCAGGCCTCAATTGTAATTCACATCCTTATCTCCGTTTTCAAAGTCCAAACAGTTGATCCGAATCGCTCAGCAATATTCAGTGTTTTTGTACCTACCTAAAACCATAGTAAAAAAATTTCAAAAAATATAAAATTTGGTCTCCAAGCTCATTTTAATATGGAGATCATGTTGAGCGGTTCGGAACAATTTGGACTTTGAAAATGGAGATAAGGATGTGAGGCACGATTGAGACATGAAAGACATGAGGCATTTGAACCCTACTCATTCAAATATGCTCACTTGATTTATTTTTTTTAAAAAGAACACACATAGTACCTCATCTGAAGTGAGCCTTCGTGAGATGACGCTACCAGAAGCATCCATGGAAACAACTTCTGAATCAGTACCAGGTGCATCAGTTAGATTTGGTTCTTCTTCCTTCAAATCAACACTAGCTGCAAATACTTTCCATTTCTTATTTTTTACATAGACCGGGTGCACCGGACACACAACACTAGCGAGTTTGAAACGGAAACTTGTATGCTTAGAAGTGTAGCAAGGGATGCTGGAAATTCTTCTTTTTAAATGATTGGGTTCCATAATGTAGCAGCATTGCGGCCCAAGTTGTCTGTAAGCAGCATAAGGAAAAGGTTAATTCAAAATTAGGAATTCATAAAGCAGCCAACATCAAAATATGAAAATTAAGAGCAAAAATAAAAAATTAGGAACAGTTTTGGCTAAATTACAGAAAAAGGGAATAATATACACAAAGATTACCTCAGCATTTCTTTCAAATTACTATTAAGATCCTAACTTTTCTTGTAACCCAAATCGACTGAAACCCATGCAATATTGACCCAACATAAACCGTAATGTTTTATTTTAGAAATTAATACAAAAACTATCAATAAATAGATTGAGTATTTTTGTGTTCTAATTCATTTGAAGGGACCGAATCATTGATTCGGTGGAGTGTTTTGGCATTTCTAAAGGATTTCCTGTGACCATTGGCCAAGGTACACCACTGCATACATTTTCTAAGGAACCAAATCATTTATTCGGTTCCTTTATATATGCCTAAAGGAACCAAATCATTGATTCGGTTCCTTCTATGGAATCAAAAAACCAAAACCTTCCATCCATTTTCCTATATTCTTTTTGGTGGATTTATAAAAATAAAAAATTCTGAGCATAAACCCTACAAAACCAGCACAAAGCCTACAGCATTGGGACTCACAAGGCAGCGATTCCCTTTCTACTAGGGTTCTACTTCTATCAATTTGTCAAATTCAAACCCACACTTAAGAGATATTGCAAAGCTATCAAAAGAGATTGATTGATTGATTGTTACCTCGTGAATTCGGTGCGTAGCCACTCCATGGGGGATTGAAATCGCCTAAACAACAGATACAACGAAATGTCGTAAGGTCGAATTTAGTATCGATTTAACTTAAACTCGGAGTCAAAGATCGATTATATGTGTATATATATAGAGAGAGAGAGAGAAAAGAGAACGCACCGTTCTTTGCTGGAACTACGGTTTCTTCAATGGCAATCTTCTTCTTCTCCAGCGGCTTCTCTGACAAGGAAAGAAATAGATTGTGTGTGGGAGAGTGTACTTGCGCTGTTCGCTCTCGAGAGAGAGAGAGGCTGAGTTGTGTGGACAGTGGAGACTGGAAGGAGAAACCTTTCTCAATCGGAATTTGGATCCCTAAAGTAATCAAAATTTTGGGTTTGGATCCCTACCGTCCATTCTGCTCATGCACGAGTATTTAAGAGACCGGATTCTGATCTGACGGTTAATATCTAGGGGTGTTCATTGGGTCCGGTTTAGTCGGTTTTGAACCGAACCGAATTAGTTTGGACCAAACGGTTCGGTTTTTTCGGTTTAATGGTTCGGTTCGGTTTGCTTTTTAAAACCGAATTATAATTTCGGTTCGGTTCGGTTTGAAAATTTTGAAAACCGAAATAACCGAACCGACCGAAATTTTATATATTATGAATTTGGTCCGGACCACTCCGGTTTATTTCTTAATCAATTGCTTTAAATACTTCGGTTTATTTCTTAATATCCCGATTTATTTCTTAATACCTCGGTTTATTTCTTAATATACTTCGGTTTATTATAAATCAATTGCTTTAAATAAAAAAATTAATATATTTCGGTTTGAACCGAACAAACCGAACAAACCGAAATAAAACTTTGGTTCGGTTCGGTTCGGTTGCAATGCTAAATCGGTTTGGTTCGGTTTTATTTTTAAAATCGAATTATAACTTTAGTTTGCCTAGTTCGATTCGATTTCAACCGAACCGAACCGATGAACACCCTATTGATATCTAAGCCCAATATTTGAGTTACTTTTTGGGAACCATTCTATTATTTTTCTTTTTTCTATTTTATTTGATTGCGTGTCCACGTGGAGACAAGCTGATGTAACGGAGTGTGGAGTGTCGGAGTTTCTCTGTGTGCCTTCCTGGCTCAGTAAATCTCATTATTCTGAATTTAGCGCCGCTATAGTATTTTTAGATCAAAAAAGTTACGATACTATGATCATATAGTGCTGTAATAACGCGTTATTTCGTGCTATATGGTCATAGTGCTGTTTTTTCAGCCGTTCCGCTATAACACGATAAACGTTATTTAAACTTTTGGTAAATCTACATAGATTACAGATGGCGTTTGATTGGGGTCCGGATCCCCTAAAGTAACCCAATCTTTGGGTTTTGGATTGAGACCGTCCGATTCGAATTCGTCGTTCGAGATCGTCTCGGGATTTGATTTGGTCGTCGGGATATGTACGCTCACTTCGGAAATGGATTTTCATGAATTCGAATCGGACGGTCTCAATCCAAAACCCAAAAATTGAGTTACTTCACTAGATCCGAATTCATTTGATTGTGAACTAAAGCTACTCAATCAAAAATAAAAATATAAATCATATAGTATTATCATCACTTTCTCAAGAGTGTAAGAAATGTGACACACAGAAATTTATGAGCATAACTAGGATTTTACAAACCTTTTAATGTCTACAAAAATTAATTTAAAATTTGACATGCCCCAATTTCCTCGTTCACGGAGAACAGTACATACAGAGGCGAATGTAATTTGTACGAATGGGGTTGACCTCCATTTTTGTTAAATTTTTTACATTTATGTTAGATTTTCTGTATAAATTAGAGTAAAATGTCATTGATACTGTAAATTGATTTCATTTTTAGCATGAAAATTTTATATGATTAACTCTTATTATGTGTTTGATTCCCACAGTTTGGAAGTCTGGCTTCGCCCCTGATTACATATAAACATATTTTAGAATTTTACTTTGTTGTCTTAACTATAAAATTATTATTACTTAATGAAGGCTGGATTGGGGGTGGATGATAATAAGAAAAGGCAGCTAAGCCTTCCTATATATATTAAAAAGTTTATAATTATATATTAAATTTTATAATTTGTGTGTGTATTAATGTTTTCAGCTCTATTTGAAAATGAAATTATATTACATATAACTTTTTAAGGATCTCAATCTTAATTTTCTAGTTTTATTTAATTTGATTAAAAAAAGTAATGTTAATTGATTGTATATCTTGCAATTGTTAGCATCAAAACACCTTACCATGCAAATTAATTAATCAGTGTAAAATTATTGTTCCCATATGATCTCTTGCTCTTAGAAAAAAAAAATCCAAACCCAAATTCAAACTGTAACAGAAAAGGTCTAAGGCCCAACTGGAATCTCAGCCCATACTCGAGATTCTCAGTTCAAAAGAGAAGAGGAGTTGAAATTTGTTTAGAGAATTTGTATAATATATTAATTTTGAATTTTGAGTGAGAGCTTTGTTTGATTACTATGATGTTAATTAGTTGTATTTCGTAGCATTAGTGATTATAGGTAGAGTGGAAAAAACGTGCCGTGTTGTAACTTTGGTCTCGTGTCGTGCCGTGACCAAATTAATTTTTCACGTGCCGTGCCGTGATCAAAATGTCAAGGGATGGTCATGGCACGCGAATGGTCACGCCACGTGACTCGCGTGACCATTTAATCATAATTTATGTTAGTTTATCCAAGATTCACCATTAAATCAATATCTAATGGTTCTAATTATATGTGACTACGTGCGTGCCGTGCCGTGACTAAATCTTTCACGTGTCGTGCCGTGGCAAAGTTTCAAAAGATGAGCACGGCACGCGAACGGTCACGGCACGAGACACGCGAGTCACAGAACGTAACTGACACGCGTGCCGTGCCGTTTCGTGCTGTTCCGTGACGAAGCTAGCTCCGCCGTGCCATTTTTCCCACTCTAATTATAGGTCACTAATGGATATTGAATTGTTTGCAAAATTAGTTGTATTTTGTACCCCGATGTTAATTAGTTGTATTTTGATTACATATAATATTGAATTTGTAAATAAGAATAATTACTTTTCCTCTAATCCTCGTCTAACATATAAAGGCCATGTAGAAATGTGCTTTTTTCTAAGCTATGATTTTTGAAATTTGAGTATTTGAAGTTTATAATTAATATAGATAACTAGATTTGAACTTTATTTTGTTTGTACATAACAATTTTATTAATGATAGTCTAATGAAAATAACTACTTGCAAGCATATGCTACCAATAAGAATAACACAACATATATATGTACACTTATGAGTACAAAATTATATATTAAACAATATATAGCTTCTGAGTAGAGAATAAAAATTACCATTAATCTAATGCTTCGGTGGCCAGAAATAATAATCGTGGGTATCAAACATGTTGTGTATCGCCATATGCTAATTAACTTCATCGGTTCTAGATTCTAGCTGGTGATGACATGCATATTTCTACAATATTCGCCGGTGATGAACATGTATTTCATGTTGTGTGCCTCCGTATGCTAACTTCATCGGTTCTAGATTCGAGCTGATGAGGTTAGCAGACAGTGGCACACAACATGAGATCCATGTACGTAACCAGTGAAGCTTGTAGAAATATGCATGTCACCACACATATCACACATACTCTTAAGCACAAAACTCATATTGAGAGAGAGAGAGAGAGAATGTATGAGAGAATATTGAGAAGTTTGTGGGTTGTTTGTGTATGTTTCGGTTAGGCCTTTAAATAATTGATGTACTTTGTGTGATGATGTAATTTTTAGGGCCATTTTTTTTTTTTTTTTTGAAATAAGCACACAACTACCAGTTTTCATTATCGGAAATAAATTAATGTCGAACTACAAAATTGAGACAAAGTAGCAAACAACATCAAATAAAATCTCTGTGAGGAAATTATATCTTCTCCACTCCTAACAATACCTAATTAAAGATATAACTTTCGGTTTCTGAATTTAATTTGCATAATTAAAATCCACTACCTACAATTAAATGAGGGTCACGGTAGTTGGTAGTAGCTTTTCTATTTAAAACCAATTTAATTTTGATGTTGCTTATAATTTAAAGATAAGAAAGAAAAAAACAAAGAAAGAACAGATAAAAAGATAGCAAAGAAAGAATAAATAGCTATGAAAAATTGAAATTTATTATTTGAAAATGGAGTAAAGTTAGTTGTTTAATCGATCGACTTCAAAATAGTTTCTTAACTTTATTTTCAAACTCTAAATCACATGCAAACCAAATCCAAAAAAAAAAAAAAAAAAAATTAGAACTCAAACACATGATTTACGAATTTGATTCATAAAATGCATGTTGATGTTAAACTTTTAAAACTATTCTGACGAATTTTAAATTTAATTAATATTTCATGCTTAGTGAAGTTCCTGAAAATTTTCTCCACTGTCTATAAAGTCCAAAAAGTGGATCCAAATCTGCTGAAATTTCAATACATGAACAGTGTTCTTGAAATTCCTGAAATTCAGAATCCAGCCGTTGAACTGTTTTGAAATACGTGCACAGAAAAACTAACTGTTTCGAGATACGTGCACAGAAAAAGTTGAACGGCTGAATACAAAATTTCAGAAATTTCAAAAACACTGTTCATGTATTTTGAATTTCAGCTGATCTGAATCCCCAAAAAGTAAAGCTAGTTTTCCTTGTTTAAATAATTAAATTGGCCAGTTGTTGTACTACGCAATCTCATTATCAGGATCAATCACTTAACAGTTACAGTACCTTCCATATTCTTGTATATTTCTATTTTTTCCTCTACGGTTAGGGGTGCAAAAGAATCAGATATTATCCATCCGTATCTGGATCCGTATTCAAAAATTATATACTAATATCTGATATATAAATATCTATGCTGATACGGATACAAATGGTTTTAAATTTTAATTATCCTTATCCGAAAAGTACACATTTACCATATAGGTTAATATATATATATTATGAAAACATTTATTTATACATCTGCATATACCCGTATCCGTGTAATATCCAATCCGAATCTGTATCTGAAAAATAAAAACAGATACAGATATGATCTTACTACTATTTGATCCGTATCTGATATGTTCGCACCCTACCTTCAGTTAATTTAGTCATTTATCTTGGAAATTAATTCAATTTTTCCTTATAATTTTTTTCTATTTTTTTTCTAACTTCGATTTGAATATAGTAAGCTTATAAAAGAAAAATTAATTTTATAGTCCATGTTTATATTAAATTCATCTAAAGAAATTATTCAAGATATTCGAAGTGATTCCTCTATTTTTCATTTTATTCATATTTTGTTGCTTTGAAAGTAATACAAAGAATACTAAATTTAAAGAAATTAAGACATTCACAAAATACAACTATACAAGTACAATATCTCTACAACTTGCTATATTTTTCTGTCTTTTTTTTAAAGTCTGTGGTTGGTACAAAATCCATTCTTAATAAACACATTAAAGTAAGAGATAATTTCACATAACCTGTAATAACTTCGGCTTCTTAATCAAATACTAATTTATCTCTGATAACTATCCTTGTTTTCCCCCAAATTTATTCTCACTTAAAAAAAATGAAATAACATATTATCAACAATATTTATAAATTGGAACCTGATAGCTGCCCCAGATTCAATCTCCGATCAAATCTTCCAACTCTAACTATCTTTGACGGGAACCATCTTCTAGAATATCGCTAGTGCATTTACAGCTGACGCTTGTTGACACGTGCAAGTATTTAAACCTACGTGTGCAAGTCTTCAAACCTAGCATATTACAACACATTATTTGTCTAATCATTTTTTAAAATTTTATTCTTATTCTATACAGATGAGAATTTATATATATATATATATATATATATATATATATATAGGACAGTGCTACGGTGCTACGCGTATATAAGGGCCCCTCCGTGCTACGGCTCACTTTTTGAGTTTTCAAAATTCTAACGGTCGATCCGAACCGTTCAACATGATCTCCATATGAATATGTACTTGCAAACCAAATTTTACATTTTTTAGAATTTTTTTACTATTTATTAAGCCACTTTGAAAATCGCTGATCCAATGGTCCAGAAAAGTTTACTGTTGTGTACAAATTAGTGTTTTTTCAAAGTGGCTTAATGAATAGTAAAAAAATTTTAAGAAATGTAAAATTTGGTTTGCAAGTACATATTCATATGGAGATCATGTTGAACGGTTCGGATCGACCGTTAGGATTTTGAAAACTCAAAAAGTGAGCCGTAGCACGGGGGGCCCTCATATACGCGTAGCATATTAGCAAAATCCTATATATATATATATATATATATATATATATATATAGAGTAAGGCTACGGTGCTTTGCAAAGTAAACCACTCCGTTTACTTCGGGCTACTTTTTGGATTTTAAAAATTCAAACAACCGATCCGAACCGTTCAACATGTTCTAAACATTGAAATGTGCTTGGAGACCAAATTTTACATTTTTTGGAATTTTTTTACTATTTATTAAGCCACTTTGAAAATCGCTGATCTGACGGCAAACAGTAAAAAACAGTAAAATTTTCTGGACCACAGGATCAGAAACTTTCAAAGTGGCTTAATAAATAGTAAAAAAATTCCAAACAATGTAAAATTTGGTCTCCAAGCACATTTCAATGTTTAGAACATGTTGAACGGTTCGGATCGGTTGTTTGAATTTTCAAAATTCAAAAAGTAGCCCGAAGTAAACGGGGTGGTTTACTTTGCAAAGCACCGTATCCTTACTAATTTATATATATATATATATATATATATATATATATATATATATAGATGGGCTATTGTACTTCACGAAGTAAAACTCCCGTTTACTTCACGTTCATATTTTTATTTTTAAAATCCAAACAACCGATCCGAACCGTTCAACATGTTCTAAATATTGAAATGTGCTTGGAGACTAAATTTTACATTTTTTGGAATTTTTTTACTATTTATTAAGCCACTTTGAAAATCGCTGATCCACTGTGAACAGTAAAAAATAGTAAAATTTTCTGGACCACCGGATCAGCGATTTTCAAAGTGGCTTAATAAATAGTAAAAAAATTCCAAAAAATGTAAAATTTAGTCTCCAAGCACATTTCAATATTTAGAACATGTTGAACAGTTCGGATCGGTTGTTTGAATTTTCAAAATAAAAATATGAGCGTGAAGTAAACGGAAGTTTTACTTCGCGAAGTATATATATATTTATTTATTTAAAATAAATCAAGATTTCTTACAACTAATTCCATGATATAACTTGAATATTTATTTTAACAATTCTCATATTCATTTCCGTACAGACCCATACCCATGGGTTCCTGTAAATTTAGTATTGCATTCCTATCTCAACCTGTGTAATCCCGTGACAAATGAGCACACCCTTAATATCTATAAAATTAAATTAAAATTTGAAATGCTACAATTCGCTCGTTCACGGAAAACTCTGCATCTAACAAATCATCCGATTTTATCTTATTATTCTAATTTTTTTGTTTTTTAATTCGATTTAAAAAAGTAATGTCAATTGATTATTTGATTGCATAACTTGTAATTGTCAAAATCAAACATCAGTGAGAATTTATTGTTACCGTATGATATTTTACCTAAAAAAAATCGGAATTGTTCTCATAAAAAGGACGTCTCCTGTTTCTTCAATGACTGGAGACAACTGAACTCCACCGTGCATCCAATCCATGGTTTGACTGACTGAATAGAGATCCCGTAACTCAAACATTGAATTCCAATCTAGACCGTTCATTTCTGATCGGACGAATATTAAAAGATTAATCAGCATGATACGGATCCAATTGATTGACTAGTCAGATCGCTCTCAGTCTCCGATTGAAATTCGAGTCAGGATCAAATCAGGTAACACAAATTTTGGGATTGTATCCGGACCGTCCGATCATAATCGATTGGCCCGAGGTAGAATGCACGGGTTCTTCAAATTCGTGCCGAAACAGATCTGACAGTCCGGATCTAAACTCAAAATTTGAGTTACTTTAGGTGATATGAATTATTGAAATTCAAGGTTCAATCAATACTAGTTACAAAATTATCAAAAGAAGCGAAGAGAAACAACTAACAAGGGAAGGAATCATCTCCTCTTTATACTATGAGCTTCGACAGTACGAAGAAAGGGAAAGAATAGCAAACTCTTGAGTGGTCAAATGGACTGCTCCAGTTCATCTGCGCCGGATTACTACGGGTTTCTCGATCGCATGCGCCGACCCGCCGCCGCTGACCTCATTCGCTCCATCAAGAGGTGTCTGTATCTTTCCCAGCCTAAGATTTCGACATTTTTCAATTTAGCCCTTCAAAATAAATTTCTTTTTATTTCCATCCTTCCGATTTTTTAATTGTTAATTGAAAAACCATACCTTACTACACTTGTACACTGTAAAATTCAAGTATGAAGAAACTCATTCATTTCAGAAATTCAAACTGAAAAGTAGATGCTTTTTACTAATTGATTGCAGATGCAATTCTAATTTAATAAGTTTCCATATGCAGTTTCATTGTATCATTTTCATTAGACGCAACTGATGCGGAAGAAGATAGTAAAAGAGTACAAGAATTTCTATTGACCATGGAGGGTACAATCAAAGATCATCCTTTGTGGCTTAATGCATCTTATGAAGAAATAGATAATGCAATCGAGGTAATTCTGTTGCTTATCTAATAATTGTGTCTATATACTCAATTTCGCTAATGGAAATCTCTAAATAGTTAAGGGAAGATCCCTTAATTCTATCTGTTGATGAGACATCTATCTACTCTGGATCCATTATAAAGAAATTGATATATATCATCAAATTGTATTATGTTTCATAGTTTTGCTGTTTTAAGTTCTACTGAGTGACAGAGTTCACTGTGCAAAAATTGAATGTATAAGGACTACACTGCAAAGTTAGGATGTGAAGGAACTGCATGCCAAACAATTTATATTGTACCAGTAGTTTTCATCATGAATTCAATTTTTTTCTTTACTTTCTGATTTACATATTTATGTTTAAAAATGTGATGAATTTCTTTTGTGCATGTAGGGCCTTGAAAAATTTATCATGACAAAATTATTCAATCGCACATTTGCCTCATCACCGGAAGATTCTAAAATAGACTCAGATATTTCGGAGAAAATTCGATTGTTACAATGCTTTATCAAACCCAATCATTTGGATGTGCCTAGACTTTTGCATAATGAGGCCTCATGGCTGGTATATTTCCTTGTTACTTAGTTTAATACATGTTTTCAAGGCTGATACTTACACTCTGTGTTTATATCTTAATTGCTGTTATCCTGCTATTGTCGTAGTATCTTGTATACCCCTGCTATTGTCGTAGTATCTTGCATACCTCTGAAAATGGAAAAATACAATTTCTTTGAATGGGATAAAAGGCAGATTAATTTGGGTATATCAAGTAATCTGAGAGGGGCATATGTGGTGTTTTGGCAGTTTCCAGACAAGATGATGTGTTATTTCTAATTTATTTGTAGAATTATGCATGATGCTTTTATGCTTTGCCGGGGTTGCATAAAATTATTTTATTATCTTATATACCCCTGCAAAATGTTGAAATCATGCATACCTCTGAAAAGCATAGGAATGCCAAATATGCCGCTACAGATATGATTGCATCTGTACCCTTCAATTTTTCCATTCGCATCCAGAAAATGGCAAAAAAACAATTTCTTCCAATGGGATAAAAAGCAGATTAATTTGGGTATTTTAAATGAGATCATGAGTTATTTCTAATTCATTTGTAGGGTTATGCATGATATTCGTATGCTTCACAGGGGGGGCGCATAAAATTATTTTGTTATCTGATGCTACTTCAAAATTTTGAAACCAGTTAGCGGTGAAAGAGTTGCAAAAGATTAATGCTTACAAGGCTCCAAGAGAGAAGTTGATGTGCATCATGAACTGTTGTCAAGTCATAAACAATTTACTACTTAATGCATCAGAATCCCTGCACCATTCTCCAGCTGGCGCAGATGAATTTTTACCAGTTCTAATTTATTTAACTATCAAGGCAAGCTCATGTTCCTCTTGATAACTATCAATTTTTTTCATTTTTTTTTTATATACGTTCCTGTTTACTCATGTCCAGTAACTGTACCTCCTAGGGTGTTTAAAAGGTAGGTTCAGTTAAAACTGAATTAAATAGTCAAACCAAAATTATATCTGGTTTCAAAAATCTAACCGAACCAACCGAATAACAACCTAACCAAAAAAAACCAGTGATTTTGTACCTATCTAAAAAAATAGTAAAAAAAGTTCCAAAAAAAAAATAAAATTTGGTCTCCAAGAATATTTTAATATAGAGATCATGTTGAGCAATTCAGATAGATTGTTTGGACTTTGAAAACGGAGATAAGGATGTGAGGCATGATTGGGGCACAAAAACTATGGGGCATTTTAACCCTACTCATGTATTATACTATTATCACCAATAGATAGGGTATTTTAAGTGCCGCTTTATGAATAAAGTAATGGTAGAAGAGCATATATACTACATGTTATGGAAAGGTCAATCTCATCATTTCGTTACCCTAATTCCTTCACTAGAAGTAGTAATTGTGATTATGACCATGTAAAAAATTATAAAGTTAATTGTCATGCTCTACAAGCTAGGTATTTTCTTGTGAATGGTGAAAATTTGAAAATTAGAGTTTTTTTATATTCCTTCCAGAAAGTTGTTTTTTGTTTTGCAGAAATCTTTTAAGTTTTAGTAATAACATCACTGATAACTATATAACATGTCTAAATATTTATAGGCAAATCCACCACAGCTGCATTCAAATTTGAAATATGTTCAATTATTCAGAAGAGAAACCAAGCTCGTATCGGAGATAGAATATTACCTGACGAATCTCATATCAGCAAAAACATTCATTTTAAATATAAATATGCACTCTCTTTCAATGGAAGAAGCTGAGTTTGAAAAACATATGAGAGATGCAAAATTGGCCATTGAACAGTCGACAACTGACGGTGGGCCCCACTCGGCAGATAGGGACGGTGCTGCTGGTTCAAAAAGGAAGGGGAAGGAGATCATTAAAGAAGGTACATTTATAATAAGTTAGTTTCTTTTGGTTTGCAAACGAGACCCTGTGTTTTGCCATATTTGCAAAACGGCAGTGAATGCTTCTGATATCACATTTAATTTGGTGAGATACATCCTATTAAAAGGTGTTGGGATCTCCTTTGTCCTTGAAATATGTTTTTCTTTTTTGAACTAATATGCAAAACACTTACTATCTATGTATTTGCTATTTTAAATTAAATAAGAAATCGAGGTTTAAAGAGTTGAACAAGAGAGGCAGTTATTTCTCTCTTTGCAAATAATTAAGACAAGTAGCAAGTGTTAGCATTGCAATAAACCTTTTTTTTTATTTTTTAAATATTGAGAGTAGATGTTTTTTTCTGTTAATTTCAGAATTTAGGTTTCCATTTATGGATGCAAATCCAGGGGAATTAACCCGTGAAGATGTGAACCAACTACTTGGTACATACAAGCAATTGGTGAACCGGTACACTTCTGTCTCAGCAGCCCTTAAAAGACTCTCTATAGATGAAGACCGACTTCTTTCTATGGGGGACCCACCTGTAAGAAGATAGTTTCTAGTGTGCCAAATCATTCTTTTAAGAGCTGGTACAATTATTTGGTACATAACTACTGTTCTTTTAAGATGCAATGATGATAGTGTTGCACACCAACTTGTATAGTGTTTTTTTTTTTTTGTAATTTACTACATAACTTGATTGTTGAATTGTAATATTAATTTCTAAAAAGTATGTTCTTGATCCCAATTTTTTGCTAACTAACTGATTGTACTTGTAAGAAATGGAGAGGAAAAGAGATGCGAGTTACTAAAAAGGTGTGCTAGGTTGAAAAGAATTAGTGCCAACAAAGCTGATAACATTTCAATGGCAGGAAACATTTTCATTATTTTTTCTTCTTGTTAATATTTAGAAAAAAAAAATGGTGTTGAGAGAATAATATTTATGAATGAATCCTTTGCATGTGATTTACTTGGGGATGGAGCCAAGTAGAGTTAGGTGTGGGCACTTTCTATTCTTGATTCAATTTTTTTTTTTTCAAGAATATACTTTTTTATGTGCTTTATTGAAAAAATATTATAAAAATATACTTAGCTTAAAAAAAAAGATCTTGCCTACCCCTAATTTTTTTTCAAACATGCTTTTATTTTAATTTTTTCTCAAAAAAGAAAATAATAAAAATATACTTAATGTTTAAGATAGTGACAAAATTATGCGTCCCATCCAGCTAACTAGTTACAAATAAACATTTCAAAACCGGTTGGTTTGGTTCAAACCGATTTGGATAATATTTTTGATAACCACACAAGCCGGTTTTTGATAAACTGATCTATTATAAACCACACAAAATAAACCGATCCATTTTTTATTAAACCGGTTGGTTCGGTTCAAACCGATTTGGAGATCCCAAAACCGAACCGAATCTTTTGAACCGAACTTCTTCAAAAACTGAACCAAACCGAACCATTTAAACCGAACAACCGATTCAATTAAACCGAAATTTGCCGGTTCGGTTTAAACCGAATAAACCGATCCATTTGAACACCCCTACATATACCCTGTCATGGTTGTGAATTTGTGATGCATCACAACTTTCATATGTAATTTGGCTTTTATTTGATTTGGATCTAACGTACAAGAAATTTCATTCATATGCCAAGATAAAAGTGAAGAAATAAAGCAATAATATGAACTTTAATTTGTGCGGTATCGAATCTAGCTTGGCTAAAACTTGATAGGTGCCTCGCTTTGCTTTGGCAGTAGCTGTTTATATATGTTCCATGATATTCCTATCTAGTTTATGATAACATATTTGCTCTTAGCTAGTGAAGCTGGGCTTCTAAACATAATCTTCCCGATCATGCACATAGCTGGGTAATATCTTTCATTCATTATTTAATTCTAATATTTCTCATATTACGAGATTATTAACTGTCAACAATTAATTAAAGATTGATGCGTTAGTAATTTTGTTATGCTATTATATTGTAAAGAGATAAATGATCAGTTAATCTCATGCATCACTAATATTTAATTTGGGATCTGATCATCTCCTATGATTAATCTCAGTTAATTAGAAGGCACCACATATATACATAGCATATATAGCTAAAACCTCTTCACCCTTCCTACCCACAAAAAATGAAAAGCAGATCATAACGTGATTTAAAAAACTGATGCCTCTCTCTCTCTCTTTTTTGAAATCTTGTCAGCAGCTGACAAGGAATGGTTTAACAGAGATATTTTACATGTAAGAATATCTGAGTCGACGGTGTGACAAAGCACGGTGAAGAGGATCTTCACTGTCACCTCCCGGCCTGAGTCACACGAACGCTGCGTGGGAAAGAGCGAGAGTTGGTGAGAGCTAAAAATTCGGACTTTTGGTGTTAACGGTTTAAGAGTTCGAATTAATCAAATTCATTTTAGAAATATTCGTTAATGCACGATTCTTTAATCTGAGCTGTTTAATTAAATTTTACGGTAGATTTTGATGTCGAAACTAAAACTAGGTCCGATGGGCATAAGACCTACACCGATTCCGGCATGTTGATGTTGACAGAGTTCAGGAGATCGTTGAAACGAATGTTTTTTTTTTATTATCGCAACGGTAGCATTTCCCAGGTAAAATATTGCTGTTAAAAAAAAAATTAAAGATCATAATAGACAAAAATAAAATTTGTTAGATGTTAATCAATACTTATAAACGAACTGGAGTTGCTAAAAACACAATACTATCATCCTCAAAATCTTTTCTACATGTTCAACAATTTTTAAATTACATCAAATGCAACGGTTAGCTTGGTGTTTTGACTCTCTGGATTGACCGATCACTTTCCAACAAAAATTCTAGTAAAAGAGGAAACTGAACTTGAACTTTCTTTACTAATCTCATAAATTCCACCGCTTACTAAACCCACCACCAAGCGAACTGGAGCACAACACCTCCCACGCGTCCCCTCCTCTCCACGCGTCGCCTTACCTCCCCCTTCTCTCTGTCCTTTTAAGTTTCTGTTCCAGCTTCCCCTACCCTCGAACCCTTTTATCCTCTCAAAAAAAGATCCCAGTAATGGCAGACCGCGGGCAGCACCGTCAGACGACCGGCGGAATTACCGACAGCGTGAAAAGCATCGTCCCTGACAGAGGCCCCACCAAAACACAAGCCCTTGCTGTCGCCACGCTTTTTCCGACCGGTGGCATCCTGCTCTCCCTCTCTGGTTTGGCTCTGGCAGCTAGCGTTGTCGGCTTGGGCCTCCTTGCTCCGATCTTCCTTCTCTTCAGCCCGGTTCTGGTTCCGGCTGCGCTATTGATGGCCCTTGCTGTCACTGGCTTCCTTACTTCGGGTCAGTGTTTGGACACTCATTTTAGTCGGAACTGTTCCGTTCCTACTTAAAAAAAAATAAAAAAGTTTGAACCAACTACCAAGTGGCACCAGATCACTTTCATTTGATTATGCAGTTCCAGTTAATAGTTTACATGCATGCCAGATAAAAAAAAGAACCTTATATACTCAGGTTTGTGTTATTGATAAAATGTGTTTTCTAATTCAGTTCAAATAAAAAAAAAAATTAAATTGAATGTACTGCGCTTTCCTTTACAGATTTGAGGTAGGAAATAGGAATGTTTTGAATCTATGGTATGATGACATATACTTTGTGTAGTTACCTGCAATTTATTATTGACAATGTCAAGTGCTGTGATTTGCAAATTAACCCTAGGGGCACTTGGTCTGGGAGGGCTTTCATCTCTCGCGTGCTTTGCAAGAGCGGCGAGGGACTTGGTAACTAAGGCGCCGGATGATACGGCGCAAGCGATACCGAGCAAAGGATACGGCGCAACTATAGGCCAGAAAGCAAAGGATACGGCGCAAGCGATACCGAGCAAGGCACAAGAGGCAGCTGGGAAGACCGATAAGTAGGGTCAATTGATGTTTAGTGTGTGCGTGCTACTGTGCTTGCATGGTTTGGCTTGAAGACGTTCTAGTTTGATATCGATTAGAATATTGTTGTAATATGTTTAATTTGGTTGCTGTGAGTTGGGAACCGAGTTTGTTGATAATGTGCACTGTATAATTTAATTTGGTAGCAAGCAAATAATTTCTTTGGTAAAAACAAATTAGATAAAGCACTGTATAATTTAACATGTATAATTCGCCGACCAATTCTCCTCGTCTCTCAGATTTTTGTCTGGTTCTTTACTATTTTCTACGAATTAAATAACAGCGATCTTGTTGGGAAAATGTAGTATGGTGTGGCGGGTCGATATGTGACTTTTAGGTTTTCTGTGACGCCCTGGTATGAAGCGAGTGTTGAAGACTAAAATTAGTAAACTTTGCGTTTGTTATTCAGAATTCTGTATAGTCGACTGTATCAGTAAGATCACATAGGTGTGGTGTCAAGGTGTGGTGTCTCTCTCTCTCTCTCTCTCTCTTTCTACATGGTCAAGCCCCAGCTCACTAAATTCTCATATATAATGACTGTACAATATGAAGTACAAGAGTAATTTAATATCTTTATTATATTAAATAAAAAATCGAAATTTAGGAAGGACGCAATTTTATAATCCGTACTTACACATTTTAAATAAAAAAAACAAATTAAATGAAATAAAAACAAACAGTCGTGATTTAAAAGTTCAGGCCATCCAAGAGCTATGGTTTAAAAATTCGTCTTTTTACCTTTTTAATAAAAAAAAATGAGCTCAGGACATGATTTCAAATTAACACATTAGAGCTGAAAAATAAATAAAATGATGGGCTTATTTTTTTTAATCATTTGCGTTAGAAAAAAAAAATGGTTAAAATATATATTTCAAATTCTAATATTTTGAAATTTTGAAATTCCTTTGATATTTTTTTAGAGGTTCAATTTATTTTGAAATAATGTATGCTTAGATAAACAAATATTTGAAGAAGCAGATTCAGAACTGCCAAAATGTATAGTTGTCGTACCCACCCATTACCCATACATACAATTAAATTATCATTAAAACATTTCCGTCATTCCGTGGTACTCCTTCCGCGTTTAATAAATTTAATTATGTTCTTGGTCTAGTACCCAAAAATGGATGAAACTAGGGCTGGCAAAAAAGCTCGTGGATCGTAGCTCGATCGTTACTCGCAGCTGACTCGTTCACTGACATTTCGCTCGTTACTGGACCGAGCTGGGGTCTAGCTTGCTCGCCACTAGTTCGGTCTAGAATTAACAAGTTCAAGTTGGAACCTAACTCACTTGCCAGTTCGCGCGCTAGCTCGGCTAGAAATCAATTTGTGAATTTTTATGAATTTGTGAGCATTTTATGCTGTATATTGAAACTTAATAATTCTTTTTAAAATTTAATTGTAAATTTTGCAAATTTTGTAAAAATAGCTCGGTCCAAAAAGTTTGAAAAATTTATTTTCTTCTTAAAACAAGATCCAGCCAAATCAGCGAGCCAGCTCGTCAGTTCGCAAGCTAGCTTGGTCCAGCTTATGACGATTTTAAGCTATAATTTCAGCTCAGACCTCTAAAATATGCTCGCTCGTGACTCGGACGAGCCAGCTCGTTGCCACCCCTAGATGAAACTAACTAACCAACCACCTTTTGACCAAATTAAGTCAAACCAACACGTCTTATAATTATTTTCTCATTTGACCACGGATACTAATAATATTAATTTGGTTTTCACCTTTTCTATTCATATGTTAATTACATCTAAAATATCATACAGTTCATGGACCGGGCCTGTATTAAAATACGACAAGAGAAGATCAAAAGATATCATATGAGATATATAGTTTATAAAATATCCAAGTTCTGTAAATTTTATCGTGCCGTGACTAATTGAGTCACGTGTCGTACTGCGATTAAGTCAAATTTTCAAATATCATGTTATGATCAAAATAATAAAAATAATCACGGCATGCTAGTTACTTCATGACCAAACTTAACTAGGTTGGATATGTTTGATCATGTCTAGTCATATTTGACGATATTTAACTTCTTCTTTTTTTCAAATTTAAGTTAGTTTAAATAAGAAAAAAAAGTCAAAAATATGAAAAATTGCAAAATAATTGTAAAAGAAATCGAAGAAATCGATATTAGTGGGATTAGAAAGATGACTGAGGAAGGAAAGGTGGCCGGAGGCATGATACCAAAGGTAGAGTGTTGTATTAAGTCACTGACAAAAGGTGTGCGCAGAGCAAGTATCAATGACGGCCGGGTCCCGCATTCACTTTTGCTTGAGTTACTGACAAATGAGGATCGGCCTCTGCTGCTCTTCCGAGAGAAGAGCAGCACCCTGCTCTTCCGATCTCAACCATTCAAAATTATCGAAATCTGTGCATAAAAAGTTCTTTTATCGAGATGCGTGAATGAAAATTTTTGAATAGTTGAGATCGGAAGAGCAGGATCCTGTTCTTCTCTCGGAAGAGCAGCAGAGGCAGATCCGACAAATGAGGGAGTGGGGACTATGATTCGAAGCTGAATCATTTTGAGTGTTTTTTTTTTTAGTAGCGGATTGTTAAGTCTGAGGTAGTGTTGTTGGAAAATGAATAATTTTCATACTTATTGGTTAAGCAAACAGACAAATTAATAAGAAAAAAATTTAAATGTCGTATTTTTTGTCTCTCTTATCTGCTACTTTATTAAAGTAAACCCAGAATGACAAAAGGGGCTTTAATAAAGTAGTGATTTTGGGAAAGGCAAAACAAGTTCTCTGGTGAGTTTGGGCCTGCGTATAATTGAAGCTTTTTATGATAATAAATTAATAATGCAGAGTTAAAAGTGGCTTTAATAAAGCAGTGATTTTTTGCTTAATCTCTGAATCTGTCAAGCAATATAGACCTGTATATCTCTTTAGTGTAGTTAATTGTAGACTAAAAATTATCTCTAAATTGCTTACCAATAGACTAGAACCATTGATGAATAGACTAATTCTCTGAACCTCTCACTCTCTCTCACCCTTTCTTCCTTCTCTCCATTTTTCTTGTCTTGGTTCCGACCGCCTCTACCCCTCCATTCTCCACCGCCTTTCCTCTCTAAGACTCTGGCTCGTCTCTCCTCGCTTCTATTTTTAGGTTATCCTTGCTCCATCGTCTCTCTCTCTCTAGAAATTGTTCATTTTGCTAATGCAATGCTCCTGTCACGTCAGCAAATCTATTCTTAATTTGTTTTAGAGGTGGTGGTTGCTTATAACAAGGTCTTTCATGGGTGCTCAGCCATCAATAGCAACCGCAGAGGTAAAGGAAGAACAAAAGGTGTATGTTTGTTTGCCTTATATCTATGACGAAGGAAAGCATATCCTTTCATGGGCGCTCAGCCATTTTCCAGAGGATGAAACTAAAATCGTTGCCACTTACATCGGCCCTCCTTCATATAGTGAGTTTGTATATTTTTCTACCAATGCTGCTGCAATCATTTTATTTTTGAAAGATTTTTGTTATCTTCACTTGAAGTAATTTTATTCTATCAGTACTGTGGATCATATTGTTTTATGATATATTGCGCTTGTGCACCTCCCTTCGCACACAAAATCCCTCAATTCTGAAATTTTTTTCTATTTCATAAAAATTTGATTCTGAATTTTGGAAAGCTAAATCCCCAATTACCCATAAATGATTAATGTTAATTGGTTCCAATCCTTATCTTGATTCCTTTTCTGGTAGTAAATGGAAGCTTATCTCATTGATAACCAATTTTATGTACCAGAAGAGTCTAAAAAATTAAACAAGTCCTTCTGCATTTAAATGTCATACTCGTGCAATTGTTTCCATTCTGAAACAGGTATATTTCACCCTAGGTGGAGGGAGGTATACAATCAAACTCTAGACAAACATCTGGCTCAGTGTGCAATACAGAAGGTGAAATTTAGTTTTAATTAATTAACTTTAATGTACACATATGTCTTTTCTTTTCTTTTTCACTTGGGAACCCATGACATGATATCTTTGTAAATAACAAAAAATTCCTCTCAGTCAGTAGAGGTCATTAGGATATCTCCTGATGGGAACTTCAGAATTTAATTCGAATGAACCTCAATGTGCTACTAAATATACACTAATGCACTGTGTTCACTGTTTCACATGAATGCAGTTTAAAGCAGAGAAACTGATACCCGAGATTGATCATCAAGTAGAAGGGACTTTAGGTCTGATTGACATAAGGGCGATCACGAATCTTGTAATAGAGTCTTCTCCAACAAACAGGTATTAAGATAAGATAGTCATGTACATCTTGATGTTTTTTACTTTACAAAATTACAACTGCAAAAAATGAGTCTGAATCAACAATTAAGTACACAGTCTGTTTGCTGGGGTGCAACAATTTTTTAACCTTTGTTGTCATATAGGATATCTCAAAGATACCTTCAGTCTGATATATGAAATTGAATTGATTCGATCCTCCATTATGGCCATGCTAATTGCAGTACTATTCATCAAAGCCTAATTAGGCAAAAATTTGGAACATGGAAGATTTCCTCAGTGTTGATCTCTGGCACATTTTTAAATGCAGTGAACTTGTAGAGAAGGCAAATCCATCATGCATGATATGGTTTATTCAAAATGGACAGCTGATCGACGCTAGGTACTATTAAGCTTTTGTAAGTTATCCATATGATAAAATTGCCTTGGTTACTGGCAACTGGGCAAAACATTTGCTACTTCATTATGTGCCATATTAGGTTGGCTGATGCGGAGGGGTGTTTTGAGTACAGTTAGGGCTGGATAATTATAGATTCAGGCCAACTTTGCTGATAAATGCTCAACCTTATATATTAGCTTATATAAATTTCTGCTCATTTTGGGTTGGGTTTAATTGTATCTTGGTGCTTTTTAGATAGGATCTCACTAGCCTTTCGGTTAACCGAGCTTTGGGGTTTGTATTCGCTACTCAGGTCATTTTGTACACATTACCAAAAGACAGAGAAACGAAACTGCATACTGATATGAAGAAATAGAGCTTTAATCATTTTGGTTCAGGTTGAGTTCTCTGTAGTTCGGGTTGGCTTAATTAATATTGGATTACTTGAGTTATGGTTGGTTATATCTAATTTTTAATAATCACATTAGCTTTGATGACATGTGTATTTTTGGCTTCACTAGGTTACCCAGATTAAATCCAAAGGCCACATCTGAAGAGGTGCATCTTTCCACTTATTCTTGATCATAATTCTTCATTTTATTTCAATTTTTAATTTTCACCTTCCTTCTTCTTTAAATTGATTTCAATTTCTTTTCTTTCTATTGAATTTCTAAGTTTTTGCTCTACTACCTAAGAAAAATCATAAATAAGATTTCCCTAAATTTTTGTTCTACCGAAAGTCTAATATATCAAAGGGAATGACCTCGGCCCCTCTCTATCTTTGTTGTTTTGAATATTTTCTGAACTGTTATTCTTTAAATATACTGGATTGTGTTGAAAAATATGTACTTTGATGACATATCTGAAAAAGGTTAGCATGATCAATACAAGATAAGGAGCGATTGGAATATTAGCATGGTCATGAAACATTATTCCAATTAAAACAACCACCCAAAAATGTTATCAGTTTTTGGAGTAAATTTAATATCTTTTCTTTAAATTAAATGATAATGATAACAGTATGGTGCTAAATTTATATATATATATATATATAGAGAGAGAGAGAGAGAGAGCTGGGCTACGGTACTTCGCAAAGTAAAGCAAGTGTTTTACTTCACGTCTATATTTTCAATTTCAAAGTTCAAAACATCGATCGAACAGTTCAATTTGATCTCCATATTAAGTTGTGCTTGGAGACCCAATTTTACAATTTTTTAGAAATTTTTACTATTTTTTTGGAATTTTTTAAAAACACTGATTTTCAGAAATTCGTGGACCATAAAAAATAAGTTATTTTAAAAGGTTCCAAAAAAATAGTAAAAAAATTCTAAAAAATTGTAAAATTTGGTCTCCAAGCACAATTTAATATGGAGATCAATTTGAACTGTTCGGATCGATGTTTTGAAGTTTGAAATTGAAAATATAGACGTGAAGTAAAACACTCGGTTTACTTCGCGAAGTACCGTAGCCCAACTCTCTCTCTCTATATATATAATATATATATATAATATATATATATATATATTCAATAAAAATGTAATTCAACTTCTGATTTATAGATTGATTCGGGATTAAATTTGGCTCTTTGTCTCCTGCTTGAAGAAACTTACACAGAAATATCGAATGAATATTATATTTTTCATAGCAGAAATTTTGTTAGTAATATATTATCAGACGAAAAAAGAATTAAGCAAAAAAAAATTTACAATTGCAGCAAATTCGAAGGGAGAAACGACATCAGGAAGAAATTGAGGAAATCCAAAAGAGAGAAAATGACAAGAATGATCTTCTTAAAAGGGAAATCGAACAACTTAAATTGGAGAACCAACTTCAACAAAATGAGTTGGATAAGCAGAAGCAGAAATTAAGAGAACTCATTTCTGATTTAGAAATAGGTTATAACAAGCTAAAGCAAGAGTTCATTTCAAAAAACAAGCTAAAGCAAGAGCGTGATAATGCTATTAAAGAGGCTCAAGAATTGAGAAGACAGAAAGAGCACTCTTTTGGTAATTCTAATATGGTACTGGGCTCCCAGTTTTCATTGCGTGAGCTGGAACAAGCAACTCAAAATTTTAGTGATTCGTTGAAGATTGGAGAAGGTGGTTTTGGATGCGTCTACAAGGGCTCTCTTCGTAACACCACGGTGGCGATAAAGAAGTTGAATTCAGAGAGCTTACAAGGGTTATCAGAGTTCCAGCGAGAGGTAACAGATTATGCTAAAGATAGTAATACTACATTAATTTTGCTACAACTCATAACATTTAAGGCAGCAATTCATGTACTAATGGAAGCCTAATTGAGGTGTCAACCAAGCCAAATTATAGTCCATGAAATTTCTTTCGTCATTTGAATTCTTATTAGTTGTGCTGGTACCCAATTTATTATCTTTATTTTTTTTATGGTCGGCAACCTTGTTGCCGACAAATATATTGATAAAAGAAGTTTATGTTTTGTTATCTTTATTATATGGACTATTTGTTAAAAATAAATTTAAAGTTGCCAACAACAAAGTATGTTTTGTTCTTACAGGTTGCTATTCTCAATAGAGTTAGACACCCAAACATTGTCAACCTAATAGGATCATGCTCCGAAATCTCGACACTTGTCTATGAGTTCTTACCTAATGGAAGCCTTGAGGACCGGTTGGCCTGTGCTGATAACACCTCATCTCTCAAATGGCAAACCCGGATTCGTATCATCAGTGAGATTTGCTTAGGTCTTGTATTTCTTCATTCAAATAAACCACACCTTGTGATCCACGGCGACCTCAAACCAGATAATATTCTCCTCGATGCAAACTTTATTAGTAAACTCAGCGACTTTGGCATTTCCCGGATGATAAAGCAATCTGATACAAACACAACTGCCTTATATCGTACCACTCATCCTGCAGGAACATTTGCATATGTTGACCCACAATTTCAAGTAACTGGGGAACTGACACCAAAATCAGATGTTTACTCCTTTGGTATAATAGTGCTTCGTCTTCTGACTGGAAAACGTGCACTGAATATTGCAAATGAAGTGCAAGAAGGCATGCGAGCTGGTAGGTTGTTGTCTATAGTCGACCAATCTGCTGGAAAATGGCCGTCTGACCTAGCTAAGAAGTTAGCTAAACTTGGTCTGAGATGTGCTGATACATCCAGAGCAGAACGCCCTGATATGAGTCAGGTTTGGGCCACAATTGAACCCTTGGTGAAGGTTGCTTCACTCTCATCTGTTGGATCTTCAACTTTTAATGAAGAACATGTACCATCACATTTTATGTCCAATAATGCAGGTATATATATAGTTTCCCCTTCTATTTTCATGGTATTGCAATTAAGTGCAATCCAAATAAATACAATAGAATTTTTATTTATTTATTACCGGGTGAAGTGAAATCCAATTAGAAAAAGAGAAAAAATGGAAACAAAAATGATAGAGCACATTCCAGTTTCACAAACTCCTTTGCACCTGTTAAACTGCCTCATTTTACCCTTTATTTTTGTTTTTGGGGTCTTTCACCCATTAGGAAATCATGAAGAACCCATGCATCGCAGCAGATGGGTTTACATTTGAAGCTGAGGCAATCAAGACATGGTTGAACAGAGGACATAACACATCACCTATGACAAACTTGGTGCTTCCTCATCACGATCTGATTCCAAATCATGATCTTCGTTCTGCCATCCAGGAATGGCTTCAGCAGCACCCACAATCTAATTAATCTGTCATACAGTTGAAGTTGTACTCAAGTTTGTTAAGATTTGGTGTGCACTCTTGTTACGGCTTGAAATAGTGTTTTCAGTGATAATATTAGATGAATAAAGCCAAGTTTCCAAGTATATTTACTCATGCATGTACTATTATTGCTACAAATGCACCAAGAAAATTTTCGATTGTTTCTACTATCATTGTAATATCATCTATTTCGGTGATGCCATTCTCATCTAGCTAGATCCATGGCAACTATATTTCACATGATTCAAGATAGAGAGAAGAGAATATATTCGATATATATAAATTATACCACATTGTAATCAATTAACATAGGTTTCTAAAATAGTTAGTTCAGAGTTTGGTTCAAAGTCCTTTAGACAAAGTCTTATCCAAACTGGATCTAAACTGTTTGATTCTCGTCAAAATTACATTCACTATGTAGATTCCGATTTTAAATCAAATTTGTACAAAGCCCATTTCATAGGACCAAACAAATTTCAACGAGCCGGAGTTTAGGCATAGCTACATTTAATGAATGGCATGGGTTTATAACAATTTTTTTTTTACCACACATTATTTCCCACCATATTGATGTTTGTTCCTACTTTTGCAGAATGGTTCTTAGATTTTCTTCAATTGTATTATAAACTCGTATGATAATTTTGTGTGGTGTTTCCATTTGAAAGTTGGGTAAGTTATTTGAACAAACACCTATACTATATAAAATTGATTGAATTTTTAAAATTTATTATTACTCAAAAAGTATGTAATTTAACTTTTTTTTTGATATCTTGGCAGAAGCTGCCAAGGCCACTTCCTTATAATTATTCAAACAAAAACAATTTTATAAACACTTTGCATACTAGCTGAAATTTTTATATAATACCATAATAAAAAAAAAAACAATTCGACAGGTTGATTCATTCTGAGTTTGAGTTTGAGCTGCTGCATGGGGGTTGAAGTGGGGGCCGGGGCTGACATGTGGGGCCGGGCACGAGCAAGATGAGGTGCAGGTGCAGTACAGAGTGGTGGGCCAGGTCGTGGAGGGAGAGTAACCGGGCTGAATGTAGCCCGGTTGGGATTTGGAGAAGCAGTTGAAGGCCATAGGCCCATAGTGGGGAGGAGGTAGAAGGGATGTGAAGCGATGCAACAGATGGTGGTCTGAGAAATCCATTTGCATTTACAAATTTATTTTTGGTAACAGATATTTGAGAATATTTCAATTTTTACCGGTTTGTACTAAGATGAAATGAAACATCAATATTTAAATCAGCAAGTGGATGACTTTCTTTTTTACTTTTCATTTTCCAACTTAATTCACTGTATCTTCGTTTATATCACAAATATTTCCTGATAAAAGACCATAACAATTATTGGAAAAGGAGGGGCAAATATGAAAAACAGTCACAACAATTACGGGAAAAAAGTTCACAGTCATCGCTAATAGGAGGGGCAAATCTGGAAAAGAGTCACAACAATTACTATCAAAGTGTGACTTAATGCTATTGAGATTATTTTTAATTGTTGGACTAGTTTATCTAGAATGGTACTGTTCTGTACCTTGATTGGTATTGTTTTGTAGTTTGACAATGCATGAGCTATTTGATTTGTGTGCTATTGTGTAGCTTCATCTTTATAAATCCAATTTGATTGAGCATCTCGTGAATTTGTGCAAATTAGATGCTTTAACAAACTGAATCCAATTTAATTATATATTCTCATCTTATGCATATAATGTGTATATACCTACTGACTGTATGCCTATATGCATATAATGTGTATTATATTTTATTGGAATGTCTATGCACATGTCAAACTTCATTTTTTTTATTTCTCTAATTTGTTTACATAGTATTTAAACTGGTACAATGAAACTGGTACCAACACTAAAACCACCACAATGAAACTGGTACCAACACTAGTACAAGGAGGCATACGGTATCGGCAATCAGTTAAAAAGGTCAAAAATATGCACAACAATGAGTACTGTAGGGTCAATGGAGTCAATGGAGTCAAATGTTTTCTGTTATTGGGTTTCAAGTTATTGGAGTCAAAACCCAATAACAAAACTATGCAAATGTTTTATTTTTACTGTTATTGGGTTTCAAGTTATTTGTTACTCAAATGTTTTATTTTTCATTTTATTTTCTCATGGGATGTAGACCCTACAGTACCAACCCTGCGATCCATCCATTATCCATTATCCATAAAAAGTTTTCTGTTCTTGGGTTATGACAATTTTTTTTTTTTTGTATTTTTTTTTTCATTTAATTATTTAGTTTTGTTACTCAAATATTTTGAGTACTGTACTGGTGTCAATGGAGGAGAGGGAAGACGGGGGACAGGAAGGGCGGGCTGGGGAAGAGGGAGGGCGGGAGGAGAGGAAAAGGTGCGATGGGGAGTGAAGAAAAGATCGATTCTAGAGGAAGAGCGGGATTGGGGAAGAAGAAAGATAACGATTGTGCAGGAAAGTCTTACAAAACGAACTGTGAAGGTGAAGGGTAGTATGGTCATTGAAATATTTAATTAATATTAATTAATTTTTTTAGTGAGAAAAAATGAAAATGGGTATATTAATAAATATGTTATGTTTAGATGGGGAAATATCTAATTTTTAATTTTTAATTTTGGATGGGTAAATATCTAATTAAAGAAGTTGTGATGGGTATATATCCAAATTTCTCTAAAAAGAATAGGGAGTCGCTGTAATTTCAGTACTGGTGTAGTATGTCAGTAAACTGGTAATCTTTAGAAAAATAGAGAGTGTGTTGTAATTGGATAGGGGATTCAATGCTGGAATTAGTGGAGTGGATCTAGATAAAGAGTGATGCAACTGTTTTATACATTTTTATGAGTAGAACTAGGGTGTTCTTAACCTCCGTGATTTTTATTTTTACCCAAAAAAAAAAATATTTTAATATAAATAACCAGGTTTTTAAAAGATTTTTATTTCTACCCAAACCGCTAGGAATATTTGCGGTTCGAATTAAAAATTCGAACCGCTAGGAATATCAGCGGTCTGAATTCTTAATTCGAACCGCTAGGATTCCTAGCGGCCTGAATTAATAATTCAAGCCGCTGATATTCCTAGCGGTCTGAAATGTTAATTCAGGCGAAAATATGACCCCTTTAATCTCCCTAGACTCGGATCACGCAAGTTCTATGCAAAGCTCTAAGCGGTCAGTGAAGCAGCACATTGTAGACCGCGTTTACCGAAGTCCAGAAACTAAAATGGGAATTCAAGCATACCAGCGTGACCCCTTCGTTTTCCCTGAACCCGGATCATGCAAAATCAATGCAGTGCTTCAAGATGTCAGCGATATGGTGCATTATGAGCCTTGTCCACCGAAATATAATGATATGAAATGGGAATTCAAATATCAGCGGCTATCCATTTGACCCCTTTGTACCCCATGCTCCTAGAGTATAGTACACCAAGTGAATTGATTCAAGTCTGGTGCTCGGTCTATGGAACGCCAGGTGCAGCTAAGGGACGGGTCTTAATGATTCAGGCGAGGCTTTTTTCCTTTTTTTCTGGCGGAGAGGCGACACAGAGAATTAACATTTCAAGCCGCTAGGAATCCTAGCGGTTCGAATTAAAAATTCAGGCCGCTAGGAATCCTAGCGGTTCGAATTAAGAATTCAGACCGCTGATATTCCTGGCGGTCCGAATTTTTAATTCGAACCGCTGATAATCTTAGCGGTTTGGGTAGAAATAAAAATATTTTAAAAACCTGATTATTTATATTAAAATATATTTTTTTTTGGATAAAAATAAAATCACGGTCTTAACCTCACTAAGTCCCTTTGTGAGCTTAATTCAAAAACCTATTGAATTGGCTTCAAATGATACATTCAAACGTTGAAACCAATCTACTTCACGAGTGATGCGTTTACATATTAAATTTATAAAATTTCGAACTAATTTAGTATAAAGTCAAGCGGTAAAAAAAAGATGGTTTATAAGTTAATTTTAATGTGTTAATTTTTCATCATTTTTTTAACAGTTTGACTTTATATTAAATTAGTTTAAAATTTTATAAATTTGACATGTAAACTCATCACTCGTGAAGTATATCAGTTTCAACGATTTAAATGCGTCGCTTGAAATCAATCTGATGGGTTTTCGAGTTAAGCTTACAAAGAAGTTTGGTGAGCTTAAGAACACCCTAGTTCTCCTCCATTTTTATTAATTCACACCTGACAGCACCTGTCAAGGCATTTCAATCAAACAAAAAAAAAAAAGAGATCATATGCACCAGTAAGAAATTATCTCCTTCAATAAATTAGTTCACAGATCGATCGTTGCTACTAGCTTGGTTGGTCATGCATAGTATTGGTGCACCATTAACATAAACCTCTGTTTGTAATTCGATTTGTTTTATGGGGATTCTCACAGTTCAGAAGAGCAATTGAAGAACTTTAGAAAAGAAACAAAAAGTCAATTATCAAGTAAACTAGGTATTGTTGGTCGTTAGTGAAAACCAACAATTTTGACATGTTGTATAATTTAATTGCTCTCTGACTTAATGAAGTTCTAAATTATGTCTTGTGTGTTTTCTAAACTATATCTCTCCAGTTTATTTATTGTATAAACAAGAAAATATTACGTAGGAGGATATTTATGTCTTTACATACCACAATGCATATTTTATCTATACTAAATTTTCATTCTTAATCCTACTACCTTACCGAACAAATGTTCCTTAGTAAGGATTAAATGTTTAATCCTCGCCTCCTTAAGAAGGCTTGCCGAACACCCCCTAGAGTAACTCAAATTTTGTGTTAGATTGAAACCGTCCGATCAGAGATGGAATGCAAGAGGTTTCTTTAAAATTCGTGCTTAACAAATCTGACAGTCCTGTTCTAAACTCAAAATTTGAGTTAATTCAGGTAATATGAATTCACGCTCCTTTAGTCTGGATCCTCTGAAGTAACACAAATTTTGAGTTATATCGGGACTGTCCGATCAGAGGTGGAATGCAAGGGATTCTTTAAAATTCGTGCCAAACAGATCTGACGATCTGGTTCTAACCTCAAAATTTGAGTTACTTCAGGTGAAATTACCTTTCCCTCCGCGATCAATTTATTAGTTTAATCATAATTTAATGATTGTAGTTGTAAACATTGGAGGAAGGCTGATACCAGTGGTTTAATTTGAGGTAGACGCATCACTCGTAAGGTAGACGGGTTTTAACAGTTTGAATTCGTCATTTGAAGCCGATCCAATAAATTTTAGAATTGAGTTTACAAAGAAGCTTAATAAATTTTAGAACATCCTAGTTCTACACTTGTAAATTGAGAAAATTAGAGATTGTACTAGGGCTGCAAACGAACCGAACCGAATCGAACTTATCTCCAGTTTGAGTTTGGTTTGAATTAATTTCAAACTAAGTTTGGTTTGAATTAATTTCGAACGAACTTAATTTCGAATCGAAATTTTTACGAACTCAATTTTGAACTTTTACGAACTTTGTTACGACTTACGAGTTATGACTTATGGCTGAGCCATAGTTCGAAATTACAGCACTTCAATAAAAACTCAAGCATTTTGAATTCTAATTACACAGTACACCAAAGTTTATATCAAAGTTCATTACCAATACCAAAATTTATATCAAACACCAAAGTTTAGTACAATCAATTAAAATTTAGTACAATAACAGAATCCAAAGTTTTCCAAAGAGCCAATAGAAGCAACATCACCAAAGTTTTCAAATATCCAAAGTATTCAAAGTACAATTTAAATATCAAATAGAAGTACAGAACAATCACCAAAGTCTTAGAATTATTACAAACCCAAATATTATCCTAAATAAAACATTAAAGTTCATTATCAGCTGAAATTAACGGTTCATGATTGAGTTAATTTCGAACTAAGTTTGGTTTGCGAACATATTTCGAACGAACTAGGTCTAGTTTGAGTTTAGTTTGAATTAATTTCGAATGAACTCAAAATCGAACTTTTTACGAACTTTTTCGAATCAAACTCGAATTGAATTACGAACTACGAATTTTTTGTGCAGCCCTAGATTGTACAAACAAAAAAAAGATTTTATTTAAATTGAAACTTAAATTTTGTTTATATTAGCAATTAGTCTAAATCGAAGTCTAATTCTGGCATAGGTAATAATGACTTATCCAAATATTTGTAGGACAACTGAGAGAGAGATCTATAAACGAGTCGAGTGGAACTAGACAAAGTTAATTTAAAATCTGCTCGTGCTAGAACAAGTTGAGCCAGAGTTTGATTTTAGTCAAGTTCATAAGTCGAGCTGAACAAACTCGTTAACATCTCGTTCGTGTTGTAAATCATATATTAACTAAAAATTCTCATTGATTTGATATGAGCCACGCATATATCAACGAGGCGAAAAAGAATTTTATCTTTTTTTACAACAAGTTCCATCATATCATGATGGGCACAAATTGGAATATTAAAAAAATTAAAAAAGAGTTTCTTCTTTTTCTTTCTTCTTACAACGAGGCGATAAATGAGCTAATTGAGACAAACTTGAACTCGCTTATACCAGAACGAACTAAAAGCAAATGAGCAAATGAGCAAATTTTTTTTCGAATCGATTTCAAACAAGTCACAAAGTACTAGATATTTTGTCATTCCTAATTTAGAGAGATCTATTTCTCGCCGAAATATGACCTACAAATGAGAGAATTCAAACCTAATTCGCTACAAACGGTAGAATTTCTAAATTCAAACCGTTCTTTACCTTGGCACGAATCTCAAACCAACTCCTATATTTATAATCGGCACTAAATTTCAATTGCTCGGTTGAGATCGTGCCACTTTTATTTGTAATTCGGCACAGTACCGGAGAGGATATGGATTCCAAATGAGAGGGGGATAGATGGCAGAGATCTATGGCTTGACTTTGTTCAAGAAAATATATATGAACGAGCATGCTTTGATCAAGAGATGAATTAAACTAACTTGTTAATTCATGCATGATTCTCAATTCATAATCGAAAAATTAAATTAAACTAGGGTAAATCAGTTACCTTTCATAACATTGAAGTGACAATTAAAAACATCTACATCCCTGATACTATTAGAGTTTCTAATTTGACGTGGCAGTTTCTAATCTAGTTTCAGAAACGTGAGAGAGTTTCTTATTTGGAATAATTGACTCAAATTATTTCTGTTTTTTAATTTGTTACTATATAACTTAATAGAAACTCTAAAATTAATTTTAGGAATGTGAGAGTTAAAAATTTTAGAGATCTTAATTTCTAAAAAGAGATTAACAGTTATTTAAAAACTAATTTGAGTTGCTGAGATGTAGATGTTCTAATAATTCAAAAAAAAAATTGCTTTCCCGAAGACAATTAATAATTAAACTAACTTGTTAATTCACAACGTTAAAAGCGTAGTATATGTTTTTTTTTTTATGAGAAACGTAGTATATGTTGATAAGATATAAAAGCGGAGGAAAAAAATCGTGGTCGGCAGGATTCGAACCTGCGCGGGCAAAGCCCACATGATTTCTAGTCATGCCCGATAACCACTCCGGCACGACCACTGTTTTTGTTTTGTTTGCCAAACTTAGAAATTAATAATAAAGTCACTACAAAATCTATATTAATATGGAGTGTCCGTTTTAAGATTCATGGCAAACCATAATGAACGATTCAGATCTTATTCTACACGATCAAGTATTGCACTGAATTTGTACAACCGAAGTAAGAGGAGCTTTTTTAGAAGTAGTGATACGAAAAAGCTCTCGGTATATCCCGTTGGCAGTAAAGTGTAATTATTTTTTTTTTGTCAATTTCCAACAAAAAAACAATAGTTGTATTTCAAATGAGTGGCTCATTTTTCTTGTTTTGCAATCTTCAAAAGAGTATTTGCATGATGCTGAGAGTTTGAGCAAATATTTTGAGCAAAATAGTTTCACTGGGATAAAAATACTTATTCTTGTTGGTCCAAATACATTATTCTTGTACTATAAGTCTATAATTCTTTTTTTTGAATGAAAGTCTATAATTCTTGTTGGGCAAAATGGGATATACATATTACATACACGCACCAATTGAATTCTTAATTACAATCAATCAAAACTAGCATCTTGAATCTTTTTTTTACTAATTAAACAATTATCCAATTGATATTAATTTTCTTTTCATGCATAAATGCGTGCTCCAAAATTGGGATCAATCATTCACATCTAATAAGTGACCAGAAGATATACTACCTGCAAAAAAAAATTAAAACCTTTAATTCCACCTTAAATTTTGTATGCCAAATTCATAATTTCTACATCAAATGGAAATGGAAGGAATACAATCATAGAAATTTTAGGTTCTTTACCTTTTCAGAGGGAGGTGGTGATGTTTTCTGTTTCTTGATAGCAAATTTCAGGCTCTTTACTTTGCAACAGCTTTGTGAACTGAAAAGAAAAAAAATCAAAAATCAAAGAAAGTACTCATTTGAAAGAAAATAATAAATAAACAAAATAAAACACAAAAAAAATTTCTTTTTGACCTGGGATGCTTTGAGATCAAGTTCTTCCCACTCTGAAGAAGGATTGGTACCTTCAACAATACCAGCACCCGCATAAACTCGTGTGCTGTTGCCCTGTATTAATTGTGCATATACAGTACAATGAAATTTGGTGATGAAGATTGCTACTGTAAGAAAAGTGAAAATAGTAGGGAGATATATGATATCTTACTTTGCCAATTAAAGCTGATCTGATACCGACTGCAAATTCACTTTCTGCTCCACCGAACCACCCGACTGGTCCCGCATACATTCCTCTATCAAACATTTCTACAAAATTTAAGCAGATCCAAGTCTTTTGATTTCTTTCTTATTCATGTTTGTATATTATATTTCTTGTAAGTACTTCATTCCTGTTAAATTTGCATATAAATTAATTGTTCAAACAAAAAAAATATTATGTATAATTATAATTGTTGGTACCATTTTCTTCTATGAATCTCCGTGCCTCCTCTGTAGGCAATCCACCAACAGCTGGGCTAGGATGAAGAGTTTTTAAAACCTCAAACTGTTTAACAGTTAATTAAAATGAAGATGAAAACAGTACTAAACCAAGTTTAATTCTTTTTGATTTATTTATGTAGAGTGACAATCAAGCTAACATATTATGTATACGTATATATGTATATACATATCAGCTAACACTTATATTTGAAATCTGAAATCTCCAAGCTTAATGATACAGTTTACCTCGTGATCCTCTGTAGGTAGCTTGCCAGAAAGCTGTGCGCACAAGTGCTGTACTCGAGGAAGCTTTCTCAGTGCCTTTTTAGGCTCTACAACTACTTCATTACATATAGCCTGCATAAGATGCATGCTTCTTCTTTTTACCAAATAAGGAATATATGTATAATTTCACACATATATGGACTTAAATTAGCAAATAGATATAACATCTCATATAAAAACATTTCTCAACTTTAAAATAATACATCCTCTTTTCTTCCTCATGTAATTAATTAGCTAGGATACAGAAAATAAACTTGAGCGTGTATAAGCATGGATTTTCAGGGGCATATATGTGATGTTCGCAAATTTTGCAGGGGTAGGCTTGGAATTTTTCTTTTGCGGGGGCTTATATGTAAGTCAGAAAGAAAATCAGCATACCTCTAGCTTTCTTTGTATGTTCTCTCTGACAATTGTGAACTCAATATTATCTTTTGGACTGCAAATGCGAAAACATTTACTAATCAATAATTAACTTCATTTTCAGTGGTACGTGTGTAGAAGGCAGATTAAAACAAGAGAGAGCAAACCTGAAGAGCAAATCTTGACCGATATGAAGGTCTTCAAAGTTTGTGAAACCTCGAGGCCGCGTGCCTGCCAAAGCCTCGCTTGCAATGTTTAAGTCATTGCGGTGAAATAGTTGCTCTGGCTATTCAGAACCAGACCTTTATTTAGTTTTACAAATTTCTTATATTTTGTTTTACTTATTTTAATGTTCTCAAAATTGTTGAAATAGATTAGAAGAGCATACGCTATTTCCGACAAAAGCGGGTGCATTAGGTGGCTGGATGCAGAACTGATATGCATTTTGACCCTCCACCTGTATCATTAATTGGAGATAGCATTATTTACCAGTATCATTAATTGCAATGAAAAAAAATATTTAGTAAAATAAATCAAGTACCCTCAAACAAGCGAGTAATTCAATCGGATCAATGCATATGTCGGTGAGGTATCTGCTGCATCTTGCTAACACTACCTGGATAATGGAAAATTAATTAATTAATTAATTTCCATTAATATTTTCTTAATCAAAGAAGCAAATAACGACTCAATACAATCACAGAAAAAGATATATCATATAACTGTTCACCTTAACTAGATCAGAATCGGCGCCTCTAATCATTTGAAGAGCTTTCTTAACAGAGTTATCCCAACAAGGTTTCTTCGGAACGTGGCTCAGGCTCGCAATATTTGTTCCAAGGCTTGACTCCTTGTTAATTTTTGTCAAGTATGGACATATCTGCTTTAATTTTAAGAGAGATGAGCAACAAATAATATATATGAACCTTCAAATTCAAAATTCAAAATTAATTGCTTAGGAAGCATGGAGAAGAAGAAGGCGAGACCTGATGAAGTGTTGCTTGGAGTTGAGAAATGGCTGTGTGCCAAGTGTACTGAAGAGAGTCATCCCACGCAATAGTCATTGCAAGAATTGAACCATCCTCTAGCTCATCAAACTCCACCTGTGCTTTATCACATCCATCATAAATCATACCAATTTAGTATTCTGTTAATTAATTGTGATTCAAATTTCAATAATACCAATATTCCATGAAAATATTGCATGTACCTGAGGGACAATAAAGTAGAAAGAACCATAATCCTCCCATTCAGGGGAAACATTACTGTTCGCATCAAACCGAATGGCACCATATGCGCGGATTAGTGGGCTCTCTCTCGACAAAAACCTTCACAGATATGTACTTTTGTGTAACCGGCATGAAAGACAGGTACAAATTAAGACAAGAAATTAATAAGTAGGCACCTAACTACCTCTTGATGGAGGTCCAGTGGTGAATGGAGAACGGGTCGGAGCCCCGGAAAAAAACAGCAGACCCAACTCCGGCAACACTAACAGGATTATTACATGGATCCAAATTATTAGGATTGCTACTGGTACTGGTACTGATGGGGAAATCAATGGTGCCGGTGCCGGTGCCGGTGCCGGAGCGGGCTGAGAAGAAGCAGCGTGGGAACAATGATTCGTGCTTCTGCGCGTGCAGCCATTCGATCGCATTCCCCCTTTCCCTTATCGGCACCTGCTCTTTCTCATTTCATTTTTTAAATATACAAATATGTTATTTTAATTATATATATCCTCATAGTCAAACTAGCTCATCAGAAATCTCAGGAGTAGATAAGAAAGCAGCCAGGACAGGACAGCATTAATAAATTATTAATTATTTAATTTCAATTCAAATTTAGCCGTCTAATTAAACAAGGCAGAGGAGAGTAACCTGGAGGCGAATAATGCCAGAGGCGAATAGCGGGGGTTGGGCCCGCAGAGCAGAGAGTGCCAAGATGAGTTGTGCTGGTGCCGAGTGCAGTGTAGGCACGGTGGGGAGCGTGTGTGTCTCAGAAATGCTGATGGGGAATTGAACCTCATCGCCACATAATTCACATCCATTCATCGAGATCGAGACGGAGCACGCGAGTTGGAGCTGCCTAGCATTACTATGCCTGTATCTGTATTCATTCATCCTATGCTGCCACTGCCAGGCAACACCGGCTGACACTCGCCACTTTGGGTTTATGGCTACTGCTGCCATTGAGAGAGAGCAGAGGAGATCTGGTTGGTCTAATTATTGTTAAAAAGATTGTACAACTACAGTAGAAGGATGAAAGTGGAAGAGAGATAAGAGGCATTGTTGCGTAGTAATTCAAGTTGCAAGAGATAAGGGCAAAACTGTCAAAAACGCTTTCAAATTTGAGTGGTGTAGTGAACACTTGGGAATTCATATCACCTGAGGTAACAGAAATTTTCATTTTTGATCTGGAACGTCCGATCTGATTTTGCACAAATATTAAAGGGATTGTTGCATTCTATCCGGTCCAGATCTAAACTCAAATTTTGAATTACTTTAGAGGATCGGAACTCAACATTTAGACACTTGTGTTCGGTAGGTAACAGTGACAGTTCAGTTGCGTATTTCGGCGACTTGTTGTGTAGACAAGTTTTGTACAAGTGCCAAAGTTTTCTTGTAAACTGTCATTGTTCCATTAATTATTAATTTAATTAGTTAATCCTCCATTTTAATTAGCATCACGGCATATCCAAATACAAAACCAAGCAACGAGTGCAAGAATTGGTAACTACAACTTAATCGTTTTGTTACAATTAGCTTCTGTCACCACAACTGGATAATATTCAGACTTGAATTTTTATAGATCCTGAAAAAAGAAGTGAACAATAAGGTCAAAAATCAATTAAAGAATTATAACAACAATAATATAAACTACAATAAGAAATGGATATATAGAAAAACAAATAGTTATTGATTAAGACAAATGTTATTGAAAATAATAAGTTCGGTTGCAATTGTATTTGAAAAAAAAAAGCTATTTGACAAAAATATTATATTACAGCTTCATGATGCTGTCATTCAAATGAGTATGGAAAACCAACAAAAAAAACATCATTTGTACATATTCAGAAATTTACATTTTTAGAAGTATATAAAATATTTTGTCGCCACATAAAATCTGGAATTTAAAGACACCAAAATATTGATTAGGTTTCCTTAAGCATTTATAATAAATAAACATCTAGTCAGATATATTGATTTGTATGTAGCCACGATTGAAAACTTGTATGAATACTTGTAGAACGTCTGCAACGAAAAATAAATAATCTATGTTTCTAGAATACTTATAATAAACGTCGACGATTTATTTGATATATTTCTAAAATAAAAAAATTCAGTCCACTTTTGACTTCTTTCCTGTAGAGTGTGTAGAGTGAATATCCTGTCACCGAGTACAATACCGGGTCCGGATCCCCTAAAGTAACCCAATCTTGGGGTTTTGGATCGAGACCGTCCGATTCGAATTCATCGGTCGAGATTGTCTCGGAATTCAATTTCGTCATCGGAATGTGTGTGCTCACTTTAGAGATGAATTTTCGCGGATTCGAATCGGACGGTCTCGATTCAAAATCCAAAGATTGGATTACTTCACTGGATCCGAATTCGTACAATACCCACAGCCCAACAAAATTCAATTTCAAGATTTGTGTCAGATTAAAACCGACGACTCTGACCTCCCTATATAGAAGTGCAAACGGGTTGGATATATCCGACCGTATCCAAATCCGTATCCGAAAATTAAATACGAATATTCGTGCGGATTTGAATACAAATATGATTTTGAATTTTAATTATCCGTATATATCATATAGTTTAATATATATTATAAAAATATTTATGTATATATCTACGGATATCCGATATCCAATCCGTATCTGTATCTAAAAAATAAAAACAAATACGGATATAATTTTACCACTATCCCATCCGTATCGAATCCGTTTGCACCCCTATCCCTATAGTCCTATACATTGATTATTAAAAGAATCTGATTTGTTTTAAGAAAAAAACAAACCTGATTTGGCTTGGGGGAATTTTTTATTTATATAAATTATTATTAAATAATAAAGGAAAAAAATGAAGATTATGTGTTTGCCGATGATATAGATGGATCCGAAAAAAAAATCAGATTCAAAGTGTTTTATTTTGTTTCAGAAAAAATTCCAACACTCATTCTATTTTAGAAAAAAATTCAGCTACTCTTACTGTTTCAAAAAAATCTGGACTACCATTTTATAAAAAATACAGTACTCTTCCTATTTTCAAAAAAATCAGCCATCCTTTTAGGGAAAAAAAACACTTTGAGTTCAAAAAAAAAGTTTGATTCCAAATTTGAGGTTATGTAAGATCTTTAACTCGGTTCTAGTGATGCCTACGTAAGACACCGACATTTTTATTAATATCCAAAGTTAATTAGAAATTATTATTTATGCCCATAATTCCTCAGATTCGCCAAAAATGCCAAACCGACCATAAAATGGCCGGCTTACTCAAATTTTTTTTTTTTTGGAGACACTATGAAGAGTAAAATAATAAAATCTAACACTGAAAATTTGAATTTTTTATTTAAATTATTTGTTAGATTACTTCTTTTGATTTATAATTAGCATATTTATACTTGAAATTATGTTGAATTACACTATATTATAATAAATTATGTTGAATACACTAAATTACATTAAATTACAATAACTTCGTTAATTATGCTGAAATACGGTAAATTACGCTAAACTACGCAAAATTACGCTAAAGTAGACTGATTTTGTGTCATCTTTCATGAATAATAAAAAATAGTAAAAAATACGAAAAATAGTAAAAATTGGTATTCTACAAGTTCATTATGTAACTAATTTACTGAGCTACTTAGATTGAATAATAGAAATTGAAATCTTAATATGAAGTAATCTAGTGTATTTTAGTATAAATATGGTAATTATAAATCAAAATAAATAATCTAACAAATAATTTAAACAAAATATTTGAATTTTCAGTATTAAATTTCAATATTCTTCACAGTGTCTCTAAAAAAAAAAAATTAAGTAAGCCGGCCATAAAATGGCCGGTTTACTAAGGAGAGTAAGCTGGTCATTTTATGGCCATTTTTGGCGAATCTGTAAGATTCTGGGCATAAATAATAATTTCTAATTAACTTTGGATATTAATAAATATGTCGGTGTAAGACCTGTCTAAATAAATCGTTATTAGTAAAAACTAAAAGTTGAGTCAGCCAACTATTTAATAGTTATGAAATATTTTAATTTCAAATATGTTACATATACTTATTTGCACAAAAAATTAGCTCTCATATTTTGATTTATATATTTGAGACAAATATGTAAGCCTTTGGATCATTAACGCCAACTCAAGAATATATAGATTTAATCATAAAGCCATCGGAACAAAATAAAACGTTCTGAATAATACATAAATAATTTAGTTGTCTTTTAGTTAGGTGGTAGTTTTATAAAGTCAAAATTGATCTATGCGTTTGAAATTTGGCACTCAAGATATTTACAAAAGCAGTAGCAGCGTCAGATTTCCGAACTATGAGAATCAGACACATAATATAAGTCATCATATAAAATTTTAATATTAAGAATAAAGGTCAATTTACATGATCTATGATATTTTACTATAAATTATATAGAAAATCATACATAATACAAAAATTTCAAAAAAAAAAAAAGAAATTTAGTGAAAGGAAACTTAGCAAAAACAAATGATAAAAAAACAAACTAGAATTACAAATGATAAAAAATATTGAAAATGTTTTGTTGTTATATGGCAAAACGATTTAAGGTTTCAATTAATTTGATAAACTAATCAAATAATAAATTATATAATAAAATAATAAATTTAGTTTTCTCCAATATCATATATACCAAAAACCAAAAAGAACAAAATATAAGAATTTTTCTAAATATGCTCAATTGATAATTTAAATATGTCTATTCATTAGAAAGAACTCAAATATTTTTTTTTTGAAATGGCTTGGCAGTGGCTGCCGCAGGTGGTTTTATGATCAGAAATCGAATTTAAATATGCTCAATTGATAATTTTAAAAACCTCTTTCCCTTCAGCATGTTGCATGAACAAATAATTTGATATACTACACTACTCACACATATGATGTTTAGAAAATGCATCCCGCATGAAAAAAAAAAAAAAAATACACAATGCAATTAATTAAAGACAAGCGATATACAAATAATAACTTATGTTACAACAAAATAAAAAAAATAGTGGCGAAAATATTCACCAATACTTTTGTTCAAACGAGTAGGAAACAACAACAAAATAATTTTTTAATTTGACTATTTTAACCAAACCGACCAAATGACTCGGGAAAATTATGGACGTTGGTTTCTACCACGTCCTGATTTCTTGAAAAAAAAAATTGATATATTGTTGAATTTTTTTTTCAAGAAAAAAAAATTAATTAAGAGGAGAAGATTCAAACCAAGAGAAAA